>WWET01010042.1:0-22549 GCA_011038615.1 Limnodynastes dumerilii
AATGAGTATGCAGCCAGCAAAAGTATAAGAAATCCTCTATATCACAAACATGTGTTTGAAAAAGTCTCACATGTCCTGTAGCTTAAGTCCCGACAGCTGTTTCGGTGTAGTTCACTATACCTTCGTCAGGGGAGTCCAGAGCATCAGTAGAATCAGCTGCAAGTAAGTAGAGTAAGTGAGGGGTATTTGAGCAGACACTGGTCCAATCACTGCGGGGGCGGCGTCCCGGAAGTGACGTCACATGTCTGCTGTTCGCCGAGTAGGGCACACAATAACCATGGTGATGGGGTATAAACAATAACAAACAGCACGTGGAACGTACGTGCCATGAGAGAAAGGTAAACAAAAGTCTGTGAAGCAGTGCTCAGGCAGGCAGCAGACAACATGGGAGTACTAAAGCATCATATATAGAAAACATCGGCACGGAGGCTAATAGGTCACAGCAAGCTGCGGCACGGAGGCCTCCAGTGGTGAGGAGTAAGGTTAAAGAATATGCATTGGTAGCAGGTCTGCACGGCGACATAAAGGACAGACATGTGTGGGGTTCAGTACAGCAGCTGTGTGATGCACAGCAATGTCCAGCCGCAGCATTTTTGCAAAGCCTCACTGGACCGCAGTGTGAAGTGATCAGTGGTTGCAGAGCTATAGCGCTGCCCATTCGCATTCAATATATATAGTTCAGTGGCACGGCGGCTCACTGGTAATGGTGGGCACATATGTAGGGAGGCAACGTATACAGAACTGTAATAGGCTCAGCACGGCGGCTGTATAGACATAGGAACACCACTCCACAATTAAATATGCCGAATTACAGTGGCACGGCGGCTCATTGGCAATAGTGGGCAAAAATAAGTAAAGGCACAGTAAACAGAACTGTGGTATGTTCAGCACAGCGGCTGTCCAGTGGCACGGCGACTCACTGGCGATGGTGGGCACATATATGTGGAGGCATAGTAAGCAGAGTTGTGTTAGACTCAGCACAGTGGCTGTTTGGATATAGGGACATCCCTCCGCAATTAGATATGCGGAATTACCGTGGCACGGCGGCTCATTGGCAATTGTGGGCAGAAATGTGTCAACACATAATAAACAGAACTGTGGTATGGTCAGCACATCATTGGGTGTGGAGGTCTAATAAGGGAACACAGCGCGTGTAATTCGCCAGAGCGGAACCTCATAGTGGTATGATGAGCACAGTAGAAGCATAGTGCTATGTGTCAGCTTATTATAGGCAAAATCACTATAGATGGAGGTCGCATAATACCCAGTGGGCAAAAAGGGAAGACAGGTGGATGCGCAGTAGAGCCAGGATGAGAAGTCCCACAGTGCTAATGTCTACTGTGGGCACCGTGCTAATATCCACTGTGGGCACAAGTATATTAGGTCCCAAGGGTCAATGTCCTACCACTGAAAGTGGCTACTGATGCACAAATGTCAATCTAATGAGGACACCATATTTGTGTCTGTTATGTATCATGATCAACTATATCAAGGTATAAGATACAGACATTCACATGTGCATGTCGCACAAGGGTGGGAAAGTAAGTGTGTGGAAACCACAAAGTGTTTGTCAATATAATAAACAAAATGATTGCCTAGCCAAGAGACCAGGGCTAATGGGTAACCGGTGTGTATAAAGTCACACGTCAGTTTAATCCCAAAATGCCAGGGGAGAGACAGTTAGGGTCAGGCTGCGGGAGATGGTGGGTTAGGGTCAGGCTGCAAGTAAAGGGGGGTTAGGGTCAGGATGCCAGGAAAGGAGGGTTAGGGTAGTGAGAGGGGAGGGTTAGGGTAAGAATTAGGGAAAGGAGTGGGGAACTATTTTAACTTACTTTTCGGAGCATGGAGCTTTTGGTGCTCCGTGGATTGATTGCTATGCCTCATCGAGGCATATGCAATCGAAATCCCAGCCAGCTCACAATTGGCTGGAAGAAAATGGCTGTTTCGAAAATCAGCCGTTCGGCCAGTACCCCACATCTAAGTATCTCTATCATGTGTCTCCATCCTCCGCAGCATCCCCATCATATAGATACAGGGGGAGAAAAGTGGGTATATAGGATTGATACAGGGGAAGAAAAGGAAGTATATAGGATAGATATAGGGGAGATAACAGGATTATATTCTGTAGGATAGATACAGGGGAAGAAAAGGGGTTATATAGGATATACCTAGTTAAAGGTGAAGCCTTTTTCACATTTAACTTTCTTTTTCTTCTATTAAAGCATTTAAATTATCTATATATACTTAAAGTATAAATAAATAGATCAATTTAAGAACTTATTTTTAAAAACCCTTCTATCCTTCCCACTTTGCACTTGCCCTAAACTGAAATACTGTTACACCGCGGTAAGGAATTTTTACCATCAACAAAGATACAAAAGTGGTCGGTAGGTATTTAAAGGTTGACAACCCCTGGTTTATATGATAAACTATCTATTCAAACACACATTTTATGCTTTATTACCTGTCTGGGGTCAGATAGTGGCAGACCACACAGCAGAAGAGATGTGCATTATGGAGGAAAATAGTCAAGGAGAAAGTTTTTTCTCTATTAACTAAGTCTGACAGATTTTATGCCTACGTCTAGGCAAGGTAACATTTAAGTTATTTAAACAGACATTTTAAAGCTTTGTGATGTGTCTCAACAAAAAATTATGGATAATACAAAAATGTGTCTGTTGTGATAACTGGAAAATAATTTTAGGATCTGTGGGTTGAGTTCTATGCAAAGAGTGTTCTATATATTGTTGAATTATTTTGTATTAAAAAAAAATTCTGATTTTCCTTAAGCTGTCCCTTCTGTAAGACTCTAGTTTACCTGTACTAAGCTAGAAAGTAACATATCTCAATATCTAAATCCTTTAGTCTACATCTACATCAATAACCATTTGACTGTTTCTCATTAACCTTCCTCTACAACACGATACCTTCTCATTGTCTATAATACCACAATTTAATTAGATGTCATTCAAGGTGCAGCATTTCTAAGCCTTGTTTCTTATTACAATATAAAGTTAACAACATAAACCACAATATGTCATTCTAGGTTTTTACTTCTTATATATTAATTTCTATTCTTATTCCCATTTTCCAACTATATAAAGTGACAACATTTTTTTCAATCTTTTTGATTGGTAAATTGCTTTATGAAAAACATTAAACTATTTCATACAGCAAAAATCTGTTTTAATGGTTTTCTTATATCTCAAGTGTTCAGTTTTAATACGAACCAATCATGTGCAACATAGAAGCAAAAGTAAAAACTTGAGAACTGATTTCCATGTCACACATTTTCTATAAATACAATCTAAAATTAAAAATGAAACTAATCATATGATTAATTTACAACAGCATGATATGACACTTTGTTTTCTGTTAAACATACAATATGTTGAGAATATCTGTTTTGCCCTAAGTGGCAGATCTAAATAAACCATTAATACCAATACTTTAATAAAAAGTTAAGAATTAATCTGAAACATACAGTATACAGTCATACACATAAATTATTTTTGTTACATCTGCGTGCTTAATATGAAATGATTACTAGTGATCAGATTTGAACAAGCAATCCTAATACATATACTGCCACAGCTGTAAACACAGCCAGTGCAGTTTAATGATGAATTATGTTTTTTTCATTACAGTATCAAATTAAAGATAATTGTTTAATTACTCCTGAGAAAACAAGCAGCATGCAAAATGAATGAAATGAGTATGATTTCTAAAGTAGTAAAATAGGCTAATATCTTGTTATTAAAGCTTTAATCAAAAGGAGTCCACCCAATAATTTTCAGAATGAGAGTTGTTATAAAACAGAAAGATTCTGTACAGTAGCTCAAAAGTAAAAAATGCAGTTACATCTCACATACTTAAATAGAACTACAGCATAACAAATTAGAGTTATAGGAGGAAATTGGTGAAAATATATTAGATATACCTACAAGACAGCTTTCATGATCTGATTATCTGAAGCAACCATGGACTAATTTGTACCTTCCTTCCTAATTAGGGGAGATTGGAAGATATTGTAAGTTATTAAGTTAAAATATTAGATACAACGATCCACCCATATCATACACAAGTATTTAATATAAAAAATATAGCTGTCACGGACAATATATTAAAACAAAAAACTAGGCAAAAATCTGAAATATTATTATTAAATATCAAATGAACTCTAATAAATTACATAGCAGAAATATTGACTAGTAGAAAATAAAGAAATCAATAGTCATAAAGGGGGATAATGAAGTATACTACTGATAGAAAAAAAACCCAGTTTGAAATCCCCATTCAAATGTATGGTTTTAGTATTTATCTTTATTTGCGTTCATATTATAGGGCTTTGTAATTCACAATACTTCCATACATATGGTTAGAATATAACTGAGGAGATAATTTCTCATTTCAGCATTTCAGTGTATTATATGACCCCTTTCTTTAAATACCTTTTTGTTTGATTGATGGTTTTTATTATTCTCTGTGTTTTTTGAGCATATCTGTTCTACTTTTATGTTCCTATGTGCTGATCTGGATCTGCAAATAGCATGTTTTGTTTGTCATCTAATTTTAGAATTTATGATAAATGGTTGTTGTAATGATGACAAACTCTCAATTATAATATCTTTGACATATACATATGAATATTTTATAAATGTGGGCAGCACAGTGACTCAGGTGGCTAGTACTTCTGCCTCACAGCACTGAGGTCATGTGTGGAGTTTGCTTTCCACAAGACTGTGTAGGTTTTCTCTGGCTGAACCACTTTCCTCCCTTATTCTAAAACATGCTAGTAGGATAATTGGCTGCTGACTAAAATGTTTCATAGCCTCTGTCTATGTATGTCTAATGGGGCAGTGACTAATTGTTCAAAATTGTAAAGAATACGTAAAATTATGAAACTACATAAAAACTTTAAATAATCTGGGAGAGTCAAGTTAATTGTATTCTTTGCATGCAGGGATATATCTTTGAATTGCTTACTATACACAGATACTGACCAGCTTTAGTTTTACAGTGTTATTTATACCTGGGCTAGAAAACCCCTCCTCCCAGCTCTAATAACGTTTGCCACAGATGAAATATCACTGCTCTAAAATCAACATGGTTTTGCCTAGGAGTAACTTTCCTCTCTTATTTTCAATTTAATCTGAATCTGGTCTTTTGAAACCATATGACAGTGGAACACATTGGTTATATTCTATGAGTTCCGAATAAAGTATTCTTCATTAGATGTCAATAGTTTGAAAATCAAATATATTTACAATCATATAAATAAACACCAACATTACCATAATGTCCCAATATCAGATAAATACTTAATTAGGGTCTCCACATAAACTCAAGAAGATACACATAGATCTTGCATAAGGTTCCCAGTTGGACCTCAGGTTAGATGCCACAGCCAGAGGGGGAAAGGGAGGACAAATACTCGGGAATAGAATAATTAAAAGATAATTAATCAAGGTACAGACCTATTTTGTAGCTCCCATTAAAACCTTTTGGGGTTACAGTGTCACGTTAAAATATCCAATACATATCCCTTTGTGCTAATTTCCCAGCATAATTCACTTGTTACAACTAATACCACAAACCAGGGTGCGGAGTCTATGCAGGAGTCAGTTGTTCACTAGAGTCCCTAATGGTGGGGATATTCTGGGCTGCAGACTCCTGGAAGTCGCGGCCCCTGGCAGCAGTACGTCAATATCGGCAGAAGGACTACTGCAGCCACCAGCAACAAGAGTAAGGGAAAAGGTAGGTGAGAAGAGACTCACACAAGGTGGGAGCACACCACCCAGGTGGGTGAGGACAGGAGCACACGCAACGCACAGGGAGGCGGCAAGCCGCTGACAGACAGAGACAGACAAGACAAACTAAGGCAAGCACACAAGCAAGCTCACACACTATCAAAACACAAGGGTGAATACAAAGGGTAATAAGGGAAGGCAAAAGGAGAGAGAGACACTGGGAGATAAAAGGTTAAAGGGACACTCAGTAATCAAGGAAACAGAAGCATGGCAAAAGAAGCAAAGAACAAGAAAAAGTCAAAGAGCAGGCACAGACAGACAAGCTGGAGCTATAACCAGCGAGGAGGAGAGGGTGGTGCTAAAATAGAGTCTCATAGCCTCTGATAGGACAATATTAATGTTGGGGTCCTATTGGATTTGTCCTGGCAATGGCCAGGGGGCATGTAACAGTCCCCCCCCCTAGGGTTCAGTTGCAGAGGAAACTTTTAATGAAATTCTTTGATTATCAGCTGATCAGAGTGCATATTTTTGGCAAGTACCCATTTGTGTTCCTCTTGTCCATATCCTTTCCAATGTACCAAGTAATGGGGCTGTCCCCTAACTAATTTGTAGTCTAGAATGTACAAAGGTCCACATTTTTGGGAGGTCTTGGCTGGCTTTAAAAGAGACACATGAAATGTGTTGGGTATCTTTGTTGAGGAAGTTTGAGCCTAAAGGCCACTGGATGAATTTTTTTTAATTATAGGGAAAGGACCAATGTACCGAGGACCTCGTTTCCTGCAAGGTTGATTGATTCAGATGATTTTTGAGGCCAGCCAAACTCTATCTCCAATCTTGAAATTAAATTGTGGATGACTGTGGATGATATTCTGAAGAAAGACTGATGTTGATTCGAAGTTGGTGACAGAATACTTTCCAGAATTGGGCAATAAATCGGGGTCCTCTATCTGAGACAATTGGGCTGATCCAGAGCTACACCCGTAGGTACGGCGGGCGTATGTGTAAGATTGGCTGATTAGCTGATCTGTGCATGCGCTGAGCAGATGTTGCACAGCGTAGATAGGGATTTTAGTTGTTGGGGATACGGCGTCCGTAACTATAGCATAGTTACGGATGAGGGGATAGTCCTCTCCATAACTACGCTGCAGTTATGGAAGGTAGGCGGGAGGAGGCAAGGAGGGCTAGGTTAGGTCGATTAATCAAATCAGGGGCGTTAAACAACCCATCACAAGGTATTTGTAATGCCTTGACTGAGTGTTAAAAGCCGTCTTCCATTCATCGCCTTCTTTGATTTGCACCAGATTGTAGACACCCCAAAGGTCTATCTTGGTATAAATGACTGCGAACCGTATTCAGACTTCCGTCGGCGATCGGGACGCAAATATACGCAACTTAGTGGCAGGTCAGAGCAGGTTACACCCACCAGTAAAAACAGTCACTCTCCTTGCTTTCTCCAGCCGGAACCTAAACTTAGACCAGCATTGACTTGCCCTATCTGGCCGCAGTAACTTCCGGCCTTATGTGTATTAGTTGCGTATATTTACGGCCCTAATCCTGTAAGCGGGCCCACTTTCCTTCATCTCAATGCCTCCCCCACCCATTTCTATGCAAATCCTTAGGTGCGTATATATCCGCCACACTTAGGGTTGGAATCTTCCCCGTCCTATTCACAAGTCCGACCCTTAGCTATTTCCAATCTTAACTTCAATGTAGACTGTGTATCACTATTACTACGCATGAGCAGTTGCTGCAAAATCGATCCGATCCTAAATATACGCACAGAACTTTCGTTTATTTCAGATCTCTGAATACGGCCCTGCATCTTTAAGCTGATCGAAAAGATCGGTTATGAGCGGCAATGCATAAGTGTTTCTCACTGTGACACAATTAAGTCTATGGTAGTCGATGTATGGTCTTAGAGACACATCTTTTTAGAGACAAAGAAAAACCCCACACCTATAGGTGACTTGGAAGGTTGAATGAATCCTTTGGCAAGATTTTCTTGAATGTATTGGTCCATAACCTCAGACTCTGGATGTGACAGTGAGAATAATCTCCCTTTAAGGAGTTTGGCATAAGGAACCAATTTGATTGCGCAATCATAAGACCTGTGTGGAGAAAGGGTGTCGGACGATTGTTTGGAAAACACATTTTGGAAGGCAGCATACTGTGGAGGAAGGTGCCAGTCAGAGATTTACACCCTATGGACAGAAGGAGTGAGACATGAGGAAGCACAGTCCTTACCCCACTGGGTTATTTCCCCCGTACACCAGTCAATCCCCGGATTGTGCTTCTAGAGTCAGGGATGTCACAAAATGAGTTGGGTATAGGGACAATTGATTAGGAATAATTCAATTCATTCTGAATGACAGACTCCAATGGATATATGAACAGGCTAAGAGACTTCTTGAATGAGGCTCCCTAATAAAGGATTTCCATTCAGACCAAAGGCAGAGATCGGGAACTCCAAGGGCCTCCCTTGAATGCCTAGGGATTGGGCGGGGTGAGGCATTTAAATCATACAGTATGGGCGTGCTTAGCAGCGTAACTACGTGCTGGCTATACGTATGATAGTGGTTACAACGTGTAAAGTTAAGATAGGGTTTGGAAAGCCTAAAGAGGCTAAAGTACGTACATGAGAGGGGTGTGCCTAGGTGGAGTGCATAGAGTGTACGCTAGCATAAGTAGCTAGCCTAGCTCTGGATCAGGCCCATGGAGAGTAAGTGATCCTATTTTCGGCCTTCCTGGGCCCAGGTTTACTAAACTGCGGGTTTGAAAAAGTGGAGGTCTTGCCTATAGTAACCAATCAGATTCTAGCTCTCACTTTCTTTTTACATACTAGAGAATGTCAACTAAAATCTGATAGGCAACAACTCCAATTTTCCAAACCCGCAGCTTAGTAAATCTGGGCCTGGTGTGTTGATCATTTGTCTGTGGATCTTAGGTAGATAATAGATTATTGGTATAACTGTGTTTCTGATGAAAAAATCTGATATTCCTCCCTATTGATTGTTTATTGATGTACTGCTGTGATTACTAGGAGTCTTATATAATTTAGAAATATATCCATTGGGATTTTGTTCAATGAGATTTAAGATTTTTGATCTTTGAGTAGGATTATGGCTTCCTGCCTTTGATTGTTTAAAGACTATGGACCAGATCCAGAATTGTGTTAAATAGTGATAGAGACTTACAGTAATAAATTATATATAAATAGTCCAAAATAAAAGATTCCTCTTTTCTGTGTTTTTTTATTTCTTCATGTTAAGTGTGTCTTACTGTTTTCCACTAAAAAAGAAGATAATCTCTGCATATATTGCAGGAGGAGAAGTGAGAAATAATGTGTAATTTAAATTTAATATTTACTAAACATATATTTCACATATTCATGTCAACATATAAATAAATAGTGATTAGTGTTCAATGCCAGAGCATCCATTCTAAGGCTGAAGATGAAGTGAAAGTTTAGTCTGTGAAGTTGCAATGTGGACATTTATGCAGTGACTTGTAGAGGCAACAGAGCTGAACGGGAGAGGACCGCTGGATGGATACATATGTTATGGAACCCTTCTGGAGTTTCAGAGAATGTCCTTTTTCAAAAGAGATGGCAAGGATTCGGGTTTTTATACTTTAAGAGTTACTGATTGGTGACCGAATTGAGTAGTTGGTGTCCATGGTAACAGCTTGATTACAGAAAGCAGTCTCTGTTTGATGCAAAGAGGATTTATTTGACCTAATGAGTTTTGCTTGTAACCCATATAAAAGAGTATACCACTCACATAATATGAATTTTAACATTCTCACATAAAAAATACTTCAAAGAATATGTTAAAAAAAAATAGACGTATAGAATTAAAATTAAAACAGAGGAGATTTCCATGAAAAACACGCAATAAGACTGGCTTGTCACAGACAAAATAACTATATAAAAGGTAGATGAATTAAATGTGGTAGAGTTGAATATATAGAGATTTGGTGTTCAGCGCTCAAGGTAAGTGTATTCTAAAAGGAATTTATAATTAATAGTAAACAAATATCCTAGACTTCAAATCCAGCATATGCCAGGGATGACCAATCCCAAAAAGACTAAAAGGGATAATAGAATGGAAGTGCTAAGGATTGATCTAAGAAAATGTTTATTGATAACACCAATAAAAACAAAAAATAAAAATATTCACTGTTGCAACATTCCCATTTGACACTTTACATATCTACATATAAACAAATTATCGCCACAAAGCAATCAAAATTCAGTTATGTCAGCAAAAATTATAAAAAGGGGTTTATGCTGGTTAAGATGAACAAAAAATGTCCATATAAGCGGTCAGTATAAGAAAAATGAGTGGTATACAATAGAAGCAACACCTTTCAAGTGTGCTTTAGATGGTAGTAATGGTTGGTAGTATACCAATGGTAGATGAAAGTTGAATAGAAGTAGTAGTCAACGGATCCAGATTTGTAGATGTCAAAAGTTAATACCACTTTGATGGAGCTGTGGATGGTTATATTCAGACTAGCTGAGAGCCTTGTGATATGTCCCAAAACCGGTGTGTATAGTATAGAGGAGAGATGTTGTACTCACTGTTTTACCACACTGATCTTATCAGGCTGGTGCGGTATGTCCGTAAAACGGAGCTTAGGGTTCTTTCAAACAGTGAGGTCTCCAACACAGATCGCTGGTGTTGCCGGCAGTGAACACACCGAGGGCTCTTTCGAAAGGTGAAGTATCCCAGACAGATCCTTGTATTGCTGTCCGTACAGCTGATGTTTCGTGCTGTCAATTAACCTGTAAGCAGCAAGAGGTAGTGAGATGATCTGCTTATGATCCAACTTGTGTATATTCCAATCAAAGGTCCGCAATAAATAAAGGAGGCATAAACCCAGCAAACAGTATTCAACTAAAATAAAAAGTTCAATGCTAGGAGGTCCGATGTTTTTTGTTGCAATTATTAATGAAGCTCTTACGCGTTTCTCCATACGTGGTTACCTCAGAGAGCAAAGAGTTGAATATATAGAAATAAAAGCAAGAGCAATTCAAATATGAATTTATATGAATAAATGAGACCTGATAATTAAAGCTGCCTAGCATTCCTAGCAACTGGCTGGTCAGCCACACATTATATACAGCATAATCAATTTAATGGATGACTGATTTGAATATATAAAAGGAAAACATGGCAAGAGCAGTAAATATAGGGAACCGTTTACTAAAAGCGAACTACTAATTAAAATGACAAAGACTTTTTCATTATATTCAGCAGTTTAATAGATAAATTAATTGAATGTGATATAATTATATGTACAAAAACATGGAAAATGTTTTTTTAATGGGAACCTTTTGAAAAGTAAAAGGATCTGTTATAATTGCCTGTCTAGCAGCAGTCCAAAGAATGAAATTTAAATTTTAATCCTAGCCTAGCCCATTGTTTTTATTAGTAAAGGCATTTCATTCAGCATAACCTATATGAATGGAACAAATACATAAGTATAATGCAGCATTCATTCACTGAAGCTGGCGGCCCTTGAACAATACCTAAATATGAACCTTAGTACTCCAGTATAGATATGTCCTACATATAGAGTGGCAGAAAGTGTTTGTTTTACCTTTTGCTAATTCAAATGGAAAGAAATGAACTTAAAGTCAATATATTAAAGAGGAAAAAACATAATAAGTAATGACATTGGACTGGATTCACACTTAAGTGTGAAATACGTAGGTGCGAATATGCATGTATCCACACCTATTTCTCCAGTTCCCAACCCCAACCCGCCCCCATTTTTAGGTGAGTAACATATGTAATGGGATAAGATTGCAGCATTGTGTAGGCATGTAGGGCTGATCCTGTATTAAGAGACTGTAATAAGTGTATTCTAGATATTGAGTGATAAATCAAATAATAAAATAATGTAAGGAAATTAGTAAGATGTTGTATATACACTTTTTAATGGGATGTTCTAATTATTTTAATAGTGATTGCAGCATTGTGTATGCATGTAGAACTGATCCAGTATTAAGAAACTGTAGAAAGTGTATGCTAGATATTGAGGGAGAAATCAAATAATAAAATAATGTAAGGAAATTATTAAGATGTTGTATACACATTTTTTTATGGGAAGTTATAATTATTTTTATTGTGAATAATTCATTTAAATAAGTAATAGAAAGGAAATTACCTAAGATAAATTTAATTAAATAAGACCCCTGTCAATTATTATAAATTTTCTTAGCATAATAAACCAGGTTTTAAAAAGAAAATTTTGATAAAAAGAAAATTTCAAAGAAAAATGCTAATAAGAATGTAATGGTATTAACATTGCAGAGAGGTCCTTATAGTATCAAGAATATTCCTTTTCTTGACAGGGTACCTGGGTATTCCTATATATCCCCTATCCAGGCAGTAACCAGGCATAATCCATGTTATTGGGCACATCCATGTTGGTGTGGCTGTAGGTTCTGAATCTGACTCAATGTGTTTCATCTCTTGTGAATAAGAGAACCAAAACCAAAATATATAACAAATAATATTGAAAACTATTTCATTTCAATATCTTGGGTAAATTACCTAGGACCATATCCAGAGCCCAGCATGCTTTCCGTGCAGATATGCTGCCATGAGGACGCCTTAACACTGACATGTCGATTAGCGGCCTGTATAACTGCAGATCTGCACGTATATGTTTTAATGCTGCCCATAATGTATAATTTAAATCTTCCTACCTTGCTGGGTGGAGGTAAAGACCTGCCAACTTCGGACGGATATACTATCATACAAAACTGAGTAAATCCGTATAAAGCTATTAAATAGCATTATTTCAAGTACAGAATCCTGGGGTACTCCACTGGTTACCGTATCATCCCCAGAAGGGATTCCATTTACTAAAACCCTCTTTTGTTTACCCTGTAACCAAGATTGTATTCATGCAACTATCTTTAAATCTAATCCCAAAGTTTCCAGTTTATTTAACAGTCTGTGATGTGGTACAGTGTCAAAAGCCTTACTATAATCTAGATAAGCTATTTGTACAGCTTCCCCTTTATCTAATACTTTACTTACCCTGTCAAAAAAATGCAATAAGATTTGTTTGACATAATCTTCCCCCAGTGAATCCATGCTGTAAGTTACTGGATTTAAGATACTGTACAATTTGTTCCTTTAACAGTGTTTCCCTACTACTGATGTTAGACTCACTGGTCAGTAGTTTGCCACTTCTTCCCTACTTCCACTTTAATGCAGAGAAGCGACATTTGCTTTTCCAGTCCTCTGGAATCACCACATTAGTTATTAGTGACTGTTTGAATAATTCCATTAATGTTGCCTCTTTTAGTATCCTAGAATGTATCCCATCTGGTCCCATTGATTTGTCCACATTCAGTTTTAAAAGTTATTTTGATACCTGCTCCTCAGTTAAAGTAGTAGTAATTGCCCCCTTTGTATCAATATCACTCCCATTTAAAAAGGGTTGCAAGTATGTGCCAAGGAGGGGGCCATGCAGCCACACAGCAGCCCCCCAAGAAAAAGGCATCAAAACCTACTGTCAATCACCAGACTCAGCACTAGTCCGGAAACGGATCATGCCGGACCAGAGACGCAGAGTTTAACCCCAAGCCGGGTATTCACCAGAGTCCCTGATGGTGGGGATGGACTTGTCTGCAGGCAAGAGGCAGGTTGCGGCCCGCTGGACAAGCACACAGACACGGTGAGGCGAGATCCAAGGAGGCAGGGGTAGTAGTTGCAGTAAGAGGAGACACTGCTACTGAAGCTGGAGATGAGGAGGTGACTGGAGCTGTGCTGGAACCATAGATACAAGAACACTGGAGCAGGACTTGGAGAGAACCAGGAACCAGACGGAGTAACCCAGACAGAAACCAGGGAGTCATAGCACATGAGAGAACTAACAGACACAGATTAGCAGGCTAAGATAGCTGTTGCTCTGACAGTAAAATGCAGTCTGAGAGAGACTTAAATAGGCCAGCTGGAGAGGGAATCAGGCAAGGCAATCAGCCTTACCTGAGAGGTAAAGCCTGCAGCAGAAGGTGAAAACCAGTAAGTGTTGAACTAAGGAAATCATGTGACAGAGAAAATGTAAACAAAGGCAAATATGCAGTGAACAGGGAACTGAAGGAATCATGACATCTACGGACCCCGCCACATTCGTCACAAGCTGCAGCTCCTAACTAGAGACCGCAGGGGCTGGCCAAATCCGCACCCCATTGAAATTGGAGAGAAACAAATACCATACTCCAAAATCCACTCTCAGGTCATTGGATGTTGGGATCCATCTCTGAATATCCCTGAAACGTGCCTTTCAATGTGCGGCAAAATATCCTCCCAAAGGGAATCACTCTACATGCATTGATTTGTCCACTTTCAGTTTTAAAAGTTATTTTGATAACTGCTCCTCAGTGAAATTAGTAGTAATTGCCCCCTGTCAATATTCCTCCCATTTAAAAGGGGTGTACCAAGGAGGGGGCCATGCAGCTGCACAGCAGCCCCCCCCCAGAAAAAGACATTGAAACTTACTGTCACTCACCAAGCTCAGCGCCGGTGCGGAAACGGACCACGCAGACCTACTTAAGTAGAAATCTACTTAACTGTGAATTCGGACCATTATGTGGAAATGCTGAAATTCTTATGAAGTGCACATTATAATGTTTGATATGGAGAGCAATGAAAAAAAATGGGTCAATTGATTTCTTTTGATTTATTGTGTCAAATACTGTGCAGATTGCTTTCTTCAGTCATACTGTTACTATGGACACAAACTACAAATCAAGAACTCATTGAAAGTATAAAAACACACTTCCCAGGACATCTGGCATTATCATTTGAAAAGGACATTTTTTGAAACGCACTTAGGTCCGCATTCAGACTACCGGACGTATAACATATACGTCCGGTGTTTAGCGATTTTTACTACTGCGCATGTGTAGTAATTTTTTTTACGTAATCTACGTATATTTTTCTTAGCAGGCATTGAAGGCATAGAAACAACCCCCGTTATCTTAGCAGGGACACGGTAAGCTATTTATAAGCTCTCCACTTGCAGGCATTGTAAGCATCAATCGGACACTTGACGACCCACAGCAGATACGGTGAGCTCCAAAAGGTCTCATATTTACCTAATATAATTCACTGCAGATTTACTACTTCTTACTACAAGTGGATATCTATACCAACAATCTGTGAGCGTTGATTCTCACATAATTATCAAAATTCACTAAGTTTATATCAGGCTACCTAATATTTATCAATGTAGCTGTGTTTATCAGCTGTATCTTCATTAGAACTGCAATTCTTTGTGACCATTGTGCAATATTAAGGACTAGTATTTGGATTTATTCTTCAATTTGAGAACTGTGAGTTTACTCTTTACTAATGTGCACAATAGCTTGATCTTATTCTAAGTACTACCCCATCACTGGAAAAATTGCTCCACAGCATTTCTATATTGGTATAATATACCTACATTCACCTGATAGTGATGTTATGTTCTTAATGTGGTTATTTTAATGTTTGATTATATTTATATAGCTTAGAATAAAACTATTTTTAATTATGGTTAATTAACCCTTAGCACATTCTTTACCTTTTTCTCTTGTTACTATTTTTTGGTTTTGCAGACACCAATTTAAGAATAGTGCTCTAGGGGCCTCATTCATTAAAAACAATTTTTTGATGCGATTTTACATTGCGGCCCATCGCTGCGATTTTGGCGCGATTTTTTAAAAACATTGTTCAAATTCATTAACCCGCAATTTGTTTCAATCACAGGCGATGCTCTGCAATGTTTAAAGGACTTTGCATTAGAAAACCACCGTGATTAGCCCTTTAACTAATCGCGGCAAATCGCCTGACATTGAAAAAAAACCTGCATGCTGTAGCCATGCTGTACTGATGGAACTACAAGGATCAGCAAAGCCGATCGCGACCACCAAAAACACATGTCCGTATAACAGACATGTGTTTTTGTGTGTGTAAAAACCTAAGTGCTGCATGGCTGCAAGCTGTAGCCATGCTGTACTGATGGAACTACAAGGATTAGCAAAGCTAATTCTCGTAATTCTATCAGCACAACATGGTTACACTTGTAATCATGCAGCGCTGCGTGTACAGTGTAAAAAAAATGCAAGACATACATTAACCCCCACATTGCAAAAATGAAGTATGCATGTAAAAAATATATTTTCCTAACTAACAATGTCCCCTACATGAGTGCACTTACCTTCGGTGGTCATCTCTCCTAATGTAAGTGAAGTGTGTGCAATGTATCGTGTGTATAAAATATCAAAAAACATTCTTACACTCACCATTTGATGTCCGCATCTTGGGAAGCCTTCAAATGTTCTTTTTTAGATGTCTTCTAGTCTTTTCTTGCAGCTTGGACCATCTTCTCCTGTTGACACGCAGCTGAAGATATTCTTTCCTCCATCGCAGCGTCTTCTTATGACATTGGTCCTCTACTGTTTCTGACGTCAGCTGTAGTATAAAAACAGCGCCCCCTAGTGACCGGATCGTCCTGAGAAGATGCCGCGATGGAGAAAAGAAGATCTGCTGCGAGTCAACAGGAGAAGATGGTCCAAGCTGCAAGAAAAGACTAGAAGACATTTGAAAAAGAACATTTGAAGGCTTCCCAAGATGCGGACATCAAATGGTGAGTGTAAAAATATTTTTTTTATTTTATGCTTCCCAAGATGTGGACATCAAATGGTGAGTGTAAAAATATTTTTTTATATTTTATACACATGATACATTGCACTTCACTTACATTAGGAGAGATGACCACCTAAGGTAAGTGCACTAATGTAGGGTACAATGTTAGTTAGGAAAATATATTTTTTACATGCATACTTTATTTTAGCAATGTAGGGGTTAATGCATGTCTTGCGGGTTTTTTTTTACACTGTACACGCAGCGCTGCATGATTACAAGTGTAACCACGTTGTGCTGATAGAATTACAAGCTTTGCTGATCCTTGTAGTTCCATCAGTAGAGCATGGCTACAGCTTGGCTACAGCTTGCAGCACTTAGGTTTTTACACACACAAAAACACATGTCTGTTATACAGACGTGTTTTTGGTGGTCGCGATCGGCTCAAAAAATGAAATCGCACCTCTCTGGCTGCAATTTTATTTTTTGTGATTTAAAGGCGATTTCACCACGATTTGGTGAAATCGTCTTTAATGAATTACAAACTTTCTATGTTTATAATGGAAAAAAGTCGGGATCGCAAATTTTACACACGCGATTAAAAAACCAATCAAATCGTGTGATTTGGAGCTTAATGAATCCACTTTGGCGATTTTTAAGCTCCAAATCACATGATTTAGCCCAAATCGAGCTTAATGAATGAGGCCCTAGGTGTTAATTACTATACAGCACATTTTAGAAAGCGCCACAGGGAACCCCTACTCAATAGGTAAGTGGTCATGGTGTAAACCAGGAGTTAAATATATTAATTATGCACTATAAATACCAGAAATAGTAAATTCATTGTAATAAATAAATATCAGATATAGTGAGAACCTCAATAGATAAATAATAATTATGCACAATAAATAACAGAGATGATAAATTAACTGTAATCAATCAATATCAAACATAATAAGTCAATTAATATATAGTCAATTGATATATAGTAATAATCAATTGAAATAAACAAATGTGCGCTCCATAATATGAGAAACTGAAACTATCCATGTGCCTGTTGCCTTACGTCGGAACTTCAACCCACTGGTGGGGTATACCTGACTATGCACTATCCTTAAACTGCCTCATCCCCTCTGCAGTGATATTGCACATAGATCAGGGTTGCCGACTCTCCCGGAATGTCCGGGAGACTCCCGAAATTAGGGCAGTACTCCCGGTATCCCGGGAGAGCCAGCAAATCTCCCGCAAGTAACTTGAGGCCCCTGGTTTCACTGAAACCACGGCCTCAAGTCCTGCCCCCCTGCCTAGCAACACTAGTATACTAGTGTTGCTAGGCACAGGAAGGGACTTGATGACGCAATTTGCGGCATCAAGCCCCGTCCCGACCCCTAATTTAAGTAAAAACGGGGCCGTATGAGCCAGGGGGCGGAGCCTAATGGCACAATTTGCATAAATCGCGTCATGAAGCCCCGCCCCCGCATGCGGCGCAAGCTTCTCTCCGGGATCTCCCGGAGAGAAGCTGCAAAAAGTCGGCAACCATGACATAGATGATAAAATTCAGATAAAACAAATTGTGATATTCATCCAGATCGCACAAATAATGCATGAAGATGAAGACATGCTGTATGCATGACAGTGTCAGAAAGGCAGATTTAGTAGGCAGCAATGAAAAAATAAAATGAGGTTGCCGATGTGCACCTCAGTTCCCTCTTACCCTCAAAGCACGTTTCACCTGGCGTGGATTTCTCAAGGAAGAAGACGCCTTACATGGTGTCCCGGCAGGAGAGTGTTTAAAGGGCTTCATTTGTCAATTTAGTGTATCAAAGATGCACCCCCATAGTCAGGTGCGTCCCGGAAGAGACTCCATAGTGACTAATCAGCGCTGAATAGTGCATCATCACATAGAAACCAAATCGAGCCCATAGTAAATGTTATGAGATTACTTTATGACAACCAGGGGGCATTTATCTGAGGTCAGTATCATAGCAACACTGCACACCCATGTGAACATAATACTTAAGAGTCAATATCGGACTGCCTGTGAGTACAGAAACTGAGCTCATGTGAGCCAGAGTAAATCACTATATACGCTCAGTATAAATCAGAAACTTATCACGGCTATCCATTCATATAAAATAATAATACCAAACTCTGGTATATCTACATATATGTTACAAAGAAGCCCTAGATAACTCATCTGCATCTTTCGCTATATGAGGCACTATGCGGACATATAAAGAAAAGAAGCAGCAGCTCAAAAAGTATTTTTGGAAATAATAATGAAACTAAATTAAAGATATTGCTCTATATCATTGTGATCATGTACTAAATCATGTGTTCCCAGATGTGACAATCATGATGAAATTGTGGTGATCATTATACAATTTTATACATTTTTTCAGTTCATAATTTGTACATTGTTGGTAAATTAAATACATCTAATTCCTTGGAAGAACTTTGTGCACTACTACCTCTTTTTAGGACATGTCTCTGTGCCTTATATTTCTCAATGATCTTTCACATTATCACATAAATACATCAAATTCCTCTAAAATTTTTATCTTCCACTATGCTGGACAGTGAGGGACACAATTTTTAGGAAGCTGGGAGAAAAAATATATTTAAAAACAGAATGGAAGTTGCTCAATCAATTTATAGGTATATGTTAAACAGGTGCATGAAAGGCAGGGGTTAATCTACTTGCCACAGAAACAAAGGGAAAAATAGCCCCGGCACACTGCCATAAACCAGTAACAAACTCTACTGTTCTATCAGTATAGAATAACAATAATAACCCATAATTGGACAATATATACCTATACAAAATGTATATAGACCATAGCAGCAGCATCTGGTTAAACAACAAGGACAAATTTAATGATTTTTTCACAAGGTTCTCAAATAATGACCATGGGCCTTATCCCAACTGACAAGTCAATGGTCAGAACCCTACCTTAAATATTTCGCACACATGTGTGCAGAATATTGCATAGTACGATGTAAATGTCTATTCTCACCCACCATGCAAAACATATTTGGCACAAAACACAGTACTTACTGCACTCGCCGGTGTTATCTGACTGGCTTCCAGGGTAACGCAGACTCCAGTCTACCGTGTCTCGGTCCTCTATCTCTGCTTGCCCTTTCAGCTCCACCATGCTCAGCCATTTCTCAGTTCCAGAATGTTGGAATTTGTATGTATTTCAGCACTATCCAAGGGCAAGGCCAAATGGTTTCAGTCATCTGCTTTCCACAGACCAATGGCATAATGCTCAAGCCAATGACATGCTCCAGAAAGCCAATAGACGTAATAAATGCTCTATTTAAATCCCAATTTACATTCAGCTCTTTTCAGTTCACATCTATATACAGTGAATCTCCTTTGCAGTCCTGTATGCCATCAGCAAACAACCTTGCAGTGCAGCCAGCCTCAACAACTACTCACAGTTCAAGATTGCAAATATCAAAGATTTTAGCAGCTCCAGCCTGCTTCAACAACTTATAACAATTCATGTCTGTATTAGCAAACTTCATTGCAGCCCAGCCTGATTTAACAACCAATGCATTTCAAGCCTGCACTAGTGAACATCATTGCAGCTCAGTCTACTTCTCTGAACCTAGATGTTTGCTTCAGCTTCCATCATCTCTGCTATTGTGGCATTTACTTGTGATAATACTCCTAATTGCAGGCTCTTCACAAGCTCACTTCACTCTATCCTGTACAAGTGTATCACCACTGCACCTTCCATCTGGTACGTCCTCATCACACATTCTGCCAGCAATGTAAACCACCTGCTCCCCACTCCTACAGCTGCCAACACTTTATCCTCTACACAGTAAATGAGCAGGAGCCATCTCTAGCCCCCTGCTTCCAGTTTACATTGCTTAACAGAACTCAGGAATACAAACCGGATACAAATTCCCCAGATTTTGTGGCAACCTTCAGACATATTCATCCCTCCAGAAAAGCTATCAAAAAGTTTAAAATGAGAGATCTAATGAATTTTTCAATTATCTCATCATATAACTACCTGAATGTAGCTGTGAACTAAAATATGAGAGCAGAACAAAGAGACTTGGGGAAATTGGGCGAAAAGGAGGGGATATTGGCACAAAAGGAGATGTACTGGATATTTGACAGCTCTATTTCTTGATTATTATCTATTTCCTGAGTAATTGTCCTCTTACCACACCTACCACCTCCACCACTTCTCCGGATGTGAGGTCCAACTAGGAACCTGAGGCAAGGTCTATGTGCATCTTCTTGAGTGCCAGCGGAGATTCTAATTAAGGGTCGTATTCAGAGATTCGTTTTTGAGGGTAGTTCCGTGCATATTTTTAGGATCGGATCAACTGCGCGTAGTAACTTTATGTACGCAGTTTACAATGTCTATACGCACGTAAGTGTCTAACGGACATACATGTGAACCACACTTAGGGCCATACGCACAGAAATCAGACATATGGGAAAATTTACATAAAAGTGGGTGGGGGGGCATTTAAATGAACGCATGGAGGCGCGGTTATCAAGAGTTACACGGACAGGGCACACATACGCACGTAAGTACACACGGAAAGAACAGAGTGGTCTATGGACTCGTAAGTCACCGGGAGAGGGGAATTTCGAGATTTTTGGTGGGTGTTTCCTTGCTCCGGCCATGCGTTTAATTGCATACATTAAAAAAACGGAACTCTGAATACAGTCCTAAGTCTTTATCTCATATTTGGACATTATTGTAATTGTTGGTGTTTATTTATACAATTGTAATATATCTGATTCACCTGTTTTTAATAGTCATGGCAAGATTAACTTTTAACATTGTATAGATTCCTGTCCACTCTATATGTCCACATTAACCGTGTCCTAAAAACACTAAAGATAACTACCTTTCTTTTACATCTTTTACATCTATTGCGCTTTTTTCTGCCCATATATTATATGTTTTTATATGTTCTGGTGAATCTTTTTCTAGCCAATTACCAGCATATGTTTCCATAATATGGTTTATAGTAATATGTTTATCAAATCATTATACTGTTAAATGACCAATATGGATTTCTATAATAACATGTGTAACATATAATAACATGTGTAACATATAATAACATGTTTTTGCAAACCAATTATTAGTCTATAACCGACACGTGCTACTGTACCATTGTGTGTAACACTGTATCCACAAACCATTCATTAACCAATTACTGGCACTTTAATAACAGTATAAAGAATCTTGTCTGTAACGTTATCATATGTGAACTGTTAAATCCTGCTCTTAACTAATTAGTATTGCTTATTATCCAATTATCATTCAATGGAAATGACTTGTTATCTGAGACTAAGGATCAAGCAATAAACCTAATTGAAATGTAATGAACAAAAAGGACTGCCTAGCAAGCACTCAGACATTCATTAGTTATCTTACCTCCTTCTACTCAGCTCTAATTGGACTTTAGGATGAAATGCGTTAGTTAAATATTTCTAGCCTTTCCTGGACCATCATTACTGACTAGTGAATAGCAAGCAGGGGGACTAGAAATTGCAGACTGTCTTAACAGCTAAGTTAAGCTAAAACTTTAAAAAAATAAATACATTTTTGTAAAGTCAGGGCAGCCCCAAATGGACACTCCACTGTACAACCATAAAATTGTTACACACGGCCGCCTGCCGCGGGCAGCGTGCAACTTTGTGCAGACTGCACCAGCTCCACTTCCTACCTTAGGGCCGTCCTCACTCAGCTGCAGTCATCTTGCAACTTCTGGTGCTGCTCCCCGATCCTCTCTGCTGTCCTCAGGCTCTGGATCCAGTGCTTCTTCCTGTTCCTTGCCTCTCTTGCTTCTTTCTTAGTGCTTCTAGCTTTCTTGAGTGTCCCTTGTATCCTTCCTTATTCCTGCCAGTGCTCCTATTGTGTGACCTCCCATATCTCTTCCTTATTGTTATTAACCACCTTGTTGTTTACCTTCCCAGAATCCTGTAGTGACTGTCTCTGTCTCCCCTTGGAGAACCGCTGCAGTGATTGTGAGTGTGAGTATTCCAGTTTGTCTTGTGTGTCCGTACAGTATTGTCTTCTCCTGTGACGTTTGTTCTGTGTTCTCTGTAGTTTGTTATAGTTTGTTATAAGTGAGCAGATACAGTGTATATACAAAGTGATT
>WWET01010044.1:0-12259 GCA_011038615.1 Limnodynastes dumerilii
GTGGGGCCCACAGAATTCTAGTTACGCCCCTGGTTTCTTGGTCACATCCCCGAAAAGGAAAGTTGCTGAAAGATCTTTTTTTTATAAACTTTTATGTATTCCTCTTGATATATGTTTTTTCTATGTAAAAGTGAAGTTTATATTTTTTTCCTTGATTGGTTTCTTTAAAGAGGAAGAACATTGCCACAAAGGTGGAATTTTCTTCATTATCTTCATCTTATTAATGCCGCTCTTATATTACCTTACCTTCATTGTTTATATTATCTTACCAATTCATTGTTTGGAACTACCTATCATACGGTCATTAAATTGGGTATTGTATTATGCTTTGTTTCAATTGTTTTAGAGTTGAGGAACTCTTTGCTGTATACAGGCTACAGGTCCAGAGCGCTTTTTAATGGTTATATTTTATTCTGGTGAGTAAGAACTCAATGACTCAGTATTCCATCAGATATGCCAGAAATAGGGCACACCTCAAGTGAACATAATGGCCACACAAAAGAATAAGAAAATTCAGCAATAGGTGCAATATCAGCAAAATGGGGTAATGCATCTGGGGTATCTTTTTTCACCAGTACCTATGATACTGCATGATGAGTAAAAAAGAAAGAAATAGACTGTGATATATATGCTTCCCTTTTGGCCAAGTTGAGCTTGGTTTCCGTGGGTCTGTTAACTAGCAGTCGACAGACCCTGGGAATTATCATTAATTCCTAAACTTCTGATACAAGGGCATATAGTTCATCCAAGCTCACAATCTTGGAAACTGATGGCGTGGGTGCTGAAAAAACATACATGCATATTATCTCTCTCACACACACATGCATGCAACATACATACATAATATCTGTCACACACATAACATTCATGCATAATATCACACACATACACACACTCCTTATATGACACACACATACACATACCCCCAACATACATGCATAGTATCTGTCTCACACACACACACATAATATACATGCATAATATCACACATACATACTCACACACATACTTTTTAACTGAGCTGTGCAGACTACTAAGGTGGAATGGAAGGAAATGTATAAAGTGGTGATGGTGCATAGATGCAGTCAATGAGGGAGTAGCACAATGACATACGCTACTCCCTGATTAATTAATTATAAGACACTATGGAAGGCTGTGAAAATCACTGTGCAGAGCTCCTTGCCTGAAACTATGAAGCAGGAGAATCATCAGCTGATACTGACTGCCGGCTTAGCAGCTGCTTGTGCACCGCACGCACCACCCTACTTACGGCCCATACACATATGCCATGTTGTGCCATGTTATGAATGGGAAGAAATAAGTCACAGAGAGAGAGACCAGCACTTACCATGGCTTGCTTGGAATACTGCAATGGGCTACTGCTGCCTTTGCTTATGCCTGTGACATTGCAAGGAATGGAGCTGTCCAACAGTGTCATTTGCATATCCAGAGCGGCCCTGCTTCTGCTCCCCTACGCTATAAGAGTGGTTTGTGTCAAATAAGTAATCCTTTCCCTCCACACTAACCTCAGCATGGCAGAAATTACTGCTTGTATGAACACTCTCTAGCTACTTCCCTAAACAATTTAGGACTTTTATGATTTACATTAACTTATAATGCAGCTGAATGAAATAAGATTTGTGTGTTTGTGTGCATGTGTGTGAATGTGGAAGGCCTGTACATGCGTGGAGCATACAGGTTGTGTGCACTCCCCTTCTATGTGTTACATGCCGTCAGAACGGCATGCAAACTGGTTTACTGGTTAGCGCCAGCCATCTTCATCTCCCCGGCTCTCCGACGTGCATGCTGTCACATGGGCATGACGGAATGCAAATTAGTCATATGGAGAGCAGCGTCAGCCTGGAAGACGGGCATGTGCTCTCCTCTATTCCATAGCATTCTGGCCGTTGCCAGGACAACTCCAATTGCGGCCACTAGTTACTCTTGTCCTATTAGAGGCTTCTAGTCTCTATTTAAGTGCCAACAGCACCTTCCTCCATGCCGGTTGTAGCTCCAGCTTGTCTGTCTGTGCCTGATTTTTTCTTCCTCTTGCCTCTTATCTCTCTTGCTTAGCTTCCTGTTTCATTGATTACTGAGTGCCCCATTTGTTCCTATTTTGCTCCCATTGTCTCTCTCCTTTTGTCTTCCCTCATTGGCTTTGGGATTACCTTTGTGTTTTAATAGTGTGTATGCTCTTTGTGTAATAGCCCTTGTTAGTCTTGTCCATCTTTGTCTGTCAGCGGCTTGCCGCCTCCCTGTCCGTTGTGTGTTCTTCTGTTCTTGTTGCTGATAGCTGCAGAAGTCCTTTTGCCATTAGCGACATATTGCTGCCAGGGGCCGCGACCTCCAGGAATCTATTGAACACCTGACTCCTGGATAGACTCCGCGTCCTGGTTAGTGGTACTAGTCGTAACAGTATGTACGTAATATAGGATCAGCAATTACATATACTAGCCTCAGATGATAGTGTATGTAATTCTGTATTAATTCTGGATCCAGCCCTTAGTTATTTAGTAGCATAGAAGTATACATAATATCTTGAAATATTTTTTTTTTAATTATCACATTTATAAGGTAACACCATAATACCACTGATATATAAATCATAATGACCTTTCATGTCTTTTATTACAGAAAATTAGAGAGGAATTTTATCTTTATTTATATTTAATATTATTTTTGTGTGAGTTTCATTTGAACTAGTGGACCCTTACAACAGAATTATATGTTACCTTTTTTCCTTGGAGTTCATAGGCCGGGTCCAGAACAAAGAATTTTCACTGATTTACATATGTTACAAATATTTACATAACAGAACGCAGTTGACTATGTAAAATTCACAGAAAGGGGGAGGATGGCCCACTCACCATAGGAGATACACATGGTGGGTGGGCATAGACATTTAAATTGTAAGAGCTTCTCACAGGCGTGTGGGAGATTTTTTTGATGCCAAAATCCGTTTGTTAGCCTCCACAATGGAACATATGAATTTAGCTCTTAATTCTGGATCAGGCCCCATGTTAGGTATGGCCTGTGGCTATGATCTATGCTTCAAGCTTTAAAGGAGGATAGCTTAGTAATATGGTCAGATTCTGAACCGGATCAAGACTTCAGCATGCTTTCCGTATATGCGGGAGTCTGTCCGTCTTACAGAGAGGGGGAAGTGAATGCCCCCTGTCACTCCCCTCTCTCTCCATCCCACACTGTAGAATTATCATGCCCCCTCACCCACTTTAGCGGGCAGAGGGAAAGCACAGCTCATTTCCTCGGAAATGGCACTGTACGGAACAAACGGAACATCTGGAGGGTGCAAGCGGCCTCCAGTCAAATCAGGCCGCTTACGCACATTTGGCCAGATCCTAAACTAAGCACGCTAGCAATTTTACGTAAATTCGCCGATTAGTATTTACTGCGCATGTGCAGGCAGATGTTACGCGATGTAACGCTGATCGTATGTACTATTAGTGTAAATACGAACAAAGGGGCGGGGGCATACGACACACGTAATTACGTTGGGTAGGCAGGGGAGGCATTTAAATCATACAGTATGGGCATTGTTAGGCCGTCACATACGTAGATTCACTACGTACATCAGTACTTACGCTAGTAGGGTTCGGGCAGCGTAAAATGGCCAAAGTACGAATGAGGGGAGTGCCTAGAGGAGTACATAGAAACTACGCTAGTGTAAATATGCTACGTGTTCAAACTTAACTAGCACTTAGGTCTGGATTTACCCCATTGTGTGAATAAGTAGCGTAAAGTTATGAAATCTCTATCCAGTCCTTTATTATTAATAAATTATGGGCTGTATCCAGAGTTAAATTGAAATTTCGTACATACTCTCTGCAAAGGAAGCTAACGTACAGAATTCCTTAATAACAGTATCGCTGCTAAGAAGGGTGTTGGATTCAAGTCTGAATCTGGCCCTAAGTCATTTATTTATAATGAGTTATGTGCAAATGGTTAAAAAAATAAAAATTTAAGTATACTTTTAAAATTTGTTTTATTTTATTTTACATAGTAACATAGGACCGGATTCAAAACGTGCCAATTTTTCTTTAAAGACCGCATTTATGCAATCTACATAACAAAATGCTACGTAGATAGCGTAAAATAGTTACTAAGCATGCATAGTAGCTATTATCTGAAAAATAGACAGGTAAGTGAAAAATCTGATTTCATCCCTTTAGTTATCAAAATCAGAGGGGCAGGTCCCAGAAGCTCAGGCCAGCCCCATACTGAGGTCACAGACTGCTAACCAATCACCTCTCCTTGCCAGGGGGAGGAGATATAGACTGATAAGGTACCTTTAAATATGGAATCAGCCCCAGGCTGAGTGTGGTTCCTTGTGGGGTACAGCTTGCGAGTCTTGGGGAATTATGCATTGTTCTAATAAGCCCCTAGCAAAGAAGTAATCTCAACACAGGTGATTATTTTCTGTTTTGCTCCTTTTTATGTTGAATTGCTTCTATTACTTTTTATTCTGTCTAGTCCTGTAAACCTTTATTGTTAAATATCTTTTTTTTATGTAAATAAGCATTGTACCTTATTGTAGAATAAATATTTCCTTTATTTTTTGCCTTATTCATACTTGCTCTGAAAGCCCTACTCTCTGAAGAGAACTTGACTGCTTTGGCTACTGTACTGTAACTGATAGGAGGAATAATTCACGAGGTGATCATTCCAATAACAAAGGTTGTTAATCCAGGAATAAGGTCACGGGGTTCCGTTCAGTGTGCGATAGTTTGTGGATAGGTTCGCGTTAACCTTTAAAAGTGTGTGGTGGCAGCTTGAATATTTGGGGTAAATATAGAGATTTCCCCTAATAGAGGTGGGTGGTGCTAGAAGATTAAGGTGGATTTAACTTGCTAGGCCCCCAGGTAAACGTAAATTTGGGTTTCCAAATCAGGGATTCTGACGTAGGTGGTCCGGGTACCTGACACCATAGTAAACAAATCAGGTTACTTTAGGTGACACCCGAGTTGAAAACCTGGGTCTCACCTTTCACACTGATACCTAACCCAGGTCGGACCCAGGAAAAACCCCACTTTTCTCCTGGCTCTGAATCCTTGGGTAGAGGCTTGGGTAGAGGCCCCCAGGAACTTTCATATCACACCTCAACCCAGGTCGTTGGAGCCTCAAATTTATCTAATGGAGATGTGAAAGGGCTTTTGGGAAATAATTGATAACATTGTATAAAAATAAGATACTTTAAATGTCATAATTTAGTAGGTACAGTATATTAATCCCACAAATTAACAGTTTCAATAAAACATAAGGTGGGTGGTGCTAGAAGATTAATGTGGATTTAACTTGCTAGGCCCCCAGGTAAATGTAAATTTGGGTTTCCAAGTCAGGGATTCTGACGTAGGTGGTCCGGGTTCCTGACATATATATTTTGAGCATTTGACCTCATATTTCTTAGGGATGGTTTTTTTTACATTGAAAGGTACAGTACTTCCTTCTCAAATCGCTTAATTTAATTTTCCAATCTAAATCCCACTTTTTTGGATAATTTAAGATAGGAATCCCTCTCGTGGAATGCAGCTCGAGCGGAAATCTTGTTCTGTTCCATAGCTATGTACCACTTCATCCAATTCAATAGTTTTTCTCCAGTTGTGAATATTCTGTGGTTCTTATATACAAATATATTTGCTGACAACATAAAAACAGTGTACTCACATGTAAATAGCTTTTCACAGGCACATCCCAAGATACTACAGATTGAACTATTTAAACTATTTAAACATACACGTATGTTCGCGTACTGTTGCCACACAATAGCAGTGTACTACAAAGAGTAAAACAGTGGCTCAAGTAATAATCACTTAAAACTCACACAGCTGAGGTCATGACTCTTATTCTCACATTAGGCCTTATCTATATGAAATTTGTGGCCCTGATCTAGAGTTTTAGCGGATGCGCAAGTTGGATCCGCTAAAACGTACTATTCAGAGGTGCGTGTTTCTTTAGAAACACGAACCTCTGATTGGCTGCAGAAAAGCTAACCCCTTCCCCCAACAACAACCCCACTGCCGCACAGTAAAATAAATAAATAAATAATCCCAGTCCGACAGGGCATGCTGAAGCTTGTAAAACCACAAGTGCCAGCATGCCCTACCAGCCAGGGCCCGCAGCGCTTGTTACATGTCCCCATAAAAAAAATCCATTCTAATGCCAAAACAAAAATGTTGAAAAATATGGCCAAAGTGCATTTAAAAATTAATAAAAACATACTTTCCTACTCTGATGGGGGTCCAGTCTTGGCAGCTTTTAATCCGGTTGGTGTCCATTGCAAAAAACAAAACCCTTCTGCTACAAAGCAAACCGTCATACAGTACATCCCAGCGCTAGTGACACTTTCACTATCTTTGGGTCAAAGGCTGGATGGACAAATGGAAGAGGTAATAAGGCTAACTGGACACAATTAAAAAGCGGCAATAAGACTGTATGGACACAGAAAGAGGGGGCAATAAGGCTGAATAGACACAGAAGGGGGCAAAAATACTGTTTGGAAACAGGAGGAAGGGACAATAAGGTTTGACAAAAAGACAGGTAATAAGGTTGACTGAACACTAAGGGGTAATAAGGCTGGTTGAATACACAGAAGGAGGGGGCAATAAGGCTGATTGGATAAATATAAAGAAACTTTAAGGCTGGCTGGACACAGAAGGAGGGGCAAAACTGCTGGTTGGACAAACAGAAGAAGGGGCCAATAAGGCTGACAGGATTCAAATAAAGAGGGGGGGGGGCAATAAGGTTGGCTGGACACAGAAGTGGACATAGAAAGAAAGAAAGGGTGGTTGGACAAACATAAAAAGGGGCTAATAAGGCTGGCTGGACATAAAGAGGGGTGCAATAAGGTTGGCTGGACACAAAAGGAGGTGGCAGTAAGGCTGAATGGATACACATGAAGAGATGACAATAAGATTGGCTGGATACAAAAAGGGGGTAATAAGGCTGGTTGGACACAGAAGGAAGAAGCAATACGGCTGGTTGAACAAATGGGGAAACAATAAGGCTGACTGGACAAAAACAAAGCTGGCTGGACACAGGAGGAGGGGGTAATAAGGCTGACTGTATACACATAAAGAGGAATTAAGGCTGGCTGGTCACAGAAGGAATGGCAATAAGGCTGGTTGGAAAAACAGAAGAAGAGGCTAATGAGGCTAACTGGACACAAATAAAGATGGGTGCATTAAGGTTGGCTGGATACAGAAAAAGGAGGCGCTAAGGCTGAATAGACACAGAAGGAAGTGGCAATAAGGCTGGATGGATACATTTAAAGAGGTTGCAATAAGATTGACTGGATACAAAGAGGGGCAATAAGACTGGCTGGACACAGAAGGAGGGGGCAATAAGGCTGACTGTATACATATTATGAGGAAATAAGGCTAGCTGGAAACAGAAGAAGGGACTATAAGACTGGTTGGACACAGAAGGAAGGAGCAATAAGGCTGGTTGAATACACAGAAGGAGCGGGTATACATGTGACTTGACACAAAAAGAGGGGCAATAAGGCTGGCTGGACAAACAGGGGGGAACAATAAGGCTGAGTGGACAAAAAATAAAAAAGAGGCAATAAGGCTGAATGGACACAGAAGGAAGGGGCAATAAGGCTGACTGGATACACATAAAGAGGATATAAGGCTGGTTGGACACAAAAAGAGGGGCAGTAAGGCTGGTTGGACAAACAGAAGAAGGGGTTAATAATGCTGACTGGACACAAATAATGAGGGGTGCAATAAGGTTGGCTGGACACTGAAGGAAGAAGTAATAATGCTGAATGGACACAGAAGGAGTGGCAATAAGGATGGATGGACACAAAGAGTGATTGAACACAGAAGGAAAAGGGCAATAAGGCTAGTTGAATACACAGAAGGAGGGGGTATAAAGCTGACTGGACACATAAAAAGGGGTTATAAGGCTGGTTGGTCAAATAGGACAGAGCAATAAGGCTGACTGGACACAGAAGGAGAGAGTAATAAGGCTGAATGGACACCCAGAAAGAGGCAATTAGGCTGGCTGGACACAGAAAGAGGTCAAGGCTGGTTGGACAAACAGGAGGGAGTAAGGCTGACTAAACACAAATAAAGAGGGGGCCAATAAGGCTGGCTGGGCACAGAGAAGAAGGGGCATTGAGGCTGACTGGTCACACAGAAAGAAGGGCCAATAAGACTAAATTGACACACATAAGCAGGAGGCATACATGTTTGCGAGACACACACAAGGAAGGGGCAATAAGGCTGAATGGACACACACAAGGAAGGGGCAATAAGGCTTACTGGACACACACAAGGAAGGGGCAATAAGGCTGGCTGGCCAGACATACATGAGGAGAGGAGAAATTGGATAGATGTAGAGACACACACATGGAGGGGGAGATTGGATGGTTTTAAAGACACACAAGAAGGCAGGAAAGGATGACACACAAGGAGGAGGCAGAAGTGCTGGACAGAGGCCTATTTAATAAGTGATGCTTAATTAGTTAATTCCTCATATAGTTTTACTTTCATACATTTCCTGTAATTGAATGTAGCCCAGTAAAAATATATACATTTTTTTTATATTATATATATCACAAAAGTACATTGAGACTATAACTTTCATATTATTAGGTTTTTCCTGTTCATATGCATAAAGTTGCTATTTTGCTAGGTATGTAATGTTTCCAGGAAAAAAAAATGTTATATGTAGTCATTTACTGAGTCAAAAATGAATATAAATAGTCCAATGCCCCTTTATTTAAGAAGTAACATTTATATATAGACCACACTGCTAATGACAAAATAAAACTATTGTTGTATGGAAGTCACTAAAATGCAATGTGTATTGTATGGTGATAATTAGGGTGCAGTGTGTATGGTATGGCAATAGCTAGGATATAGTCTATATTGTATGGCAGTAACTAGGATGAAGTTTCTAATATCTTAAGTGGTCCTTATTACATGGTGATCAGTAATATGTTCTCTGCCTTGTATGTACGTCAGGAGGATACTCACTATAATTATATGGGTCACTGTAACCAGGGCCAGATTAACCACTGGGCGATGGATTGACATACTCTTCATAAACACACTTAGTGATAACGTTATCACAGGCACACTTTACTATTTGTCCCATGCGTATGGATACTGCATGGGACTTTCTGCAGTTTGTGTTTTATTTTTCTTTGTGGATCCATAGCTCAGACACTGACAGGCTGTCAGTGAAGCCTATCAGACATTGCTGCATAATTATAACAATACAGATTGGTGTAATATGGACAGCCCTAATAAATACAGAGATGGCAATATTCAATAATCTTCAGTATGAAGTGTGGGTGCTATACACAGAAATTTGTATATAGATAGTGTTAATGCATTCAAAGGTAACAGATACTGAAAATTCCCAATGGAAATCAGTATATGATATATATGAGATTTAGCCAGTTCAAAGAGGCTGACTGTATACATATTATGAGGAAATAAGGCTAGCTGGAAACAGAAGAAGGGACTATAAGACTGGTTGGACACAGAAGGAAGGAGCAATAAGGCTGGTTGAATACACAGAAGGAGCGGGTATACATGTGACTTGACACAAAAAGAGGGGCAATAAGGCTGGCTGGACAAACAGGGGGGAACAATAAGGCTGAGTGGACAAAAAATAAAAAAGAGGCAATAAGGCTGAATGGACACAGAAGGAAGGGGCAATAAGGCTGACTGGATACACATAAAGAGGATATAAGGCTGGTTGGACACAAAAAGAGGGGCAGTAAGGCTGGTTGGACAAACAGAAGAAGGGGTTAATAATGCTGACTGGACACAAATAATGAGGGGTGCAATAAGGTTGGCTGGACACTGAAGGAAGAAGTAATAATGCTGAATGGACACAGAAGGAGGGGCAATAAGGATGGATGGACACAAAGAGTGATTGAACACAGAAGGAAAAGGGCAATAAGGCTAGTTGAATACACAGAAGGAGGGGGTATAAAGCTGACTGGACACATAAAAAGGGGTTATAAGGCTGGACTGGACACATAACATCGCAGGTATTGTTCCAGGTATTGATTGACTCTCTGTTTGACCATTGGTCTGAGGATGACAGCCAGAAGACAATCTCACCTTGATTTGGAGCAGGGAACAGAATGATCTCCAGAATCTTGCCACGAATTATGAGCCGTGATCAGAAACAATGTCTAATGGTAGACCATGGAGTCTGACGATCTGTGCAACAAAGATTTCCGCAAGAGACTAGGCAGAAGGTAAACCGCATAGAGGAGTAAAATGGGCCATCTTACTAAAATGGTCCACCACAATCCAGATGGTATTGCAACCCTGGGAAATGGGTAAATTGGTGATAAAGCCCATGGAGAGATGTGTCCATGGACGCTTTGGAGTGCGAAGAGGATGGAGAGGACCAAAAGGAGGAGCACGGGAAGTCTTGTTGCAGGCACAGACAGTACAGTTGCTAATGAAGTCCTCCAGATCTCTTGTCATGCCCAGCCACCAGACTGTCCAAGACAAAAGTTCCTTAGTCTTTTGAACTCCTGGGTGCCAAGCTGTCTTGCACATATGGCCCTCAGCAAGAACTGCTCGTCTTAAACTTTCCAGAACGAAGATACGATTAATGGGTGTCTATACTGGAACTTGATCCTGAACATGGAGCAGCTGAGTATGAAGATCCTCGGTAAAGCCTGCAATGATAACCACAGAAGGGACAATGGGTAGAGGACTGCTGGTGGACGGATGTTCAGGTAAGAAAGAACAGGATAAGGCGTCAGCCTTAGTATTCTGGGAGCCAGGATGGAAAGATATGATAAAATTTAAACGTGTGAAGAAGAGTACCCACCGAGCTTGATGAGGGGACAATCGTTTGGCTGATTGGATGTAGGCTAAATTCTTGTGGTCAGTGAGGACTGTAATCTGATGTTGGGCTCCCTCCAACCAGTGCCTCCATTCCTCAAATGCAAGTTTGATTGCAAGAAGTTCCCTGTTGCCAACGTCATCATTTGTCTCTGCGGATGAAAATTTCTTAGAGAGAAATGCATAAGGATGAAGCTTCTTAGAGAAAGGATCTTCCTGGGACAACACTGCTCCTGCACCGACTTCTGAGGCATCCACCTTGATAATGAAAGGAAGGTCCGGGTTGGGGTGACAGAGCCCCGAATCAGAAACAAAGGCCTTCTTTATTGAAGAAAAGGAATCCTCCGCTTCTTTGGGCCACTTATTGGGATTGGCACCCTTCTTAGTCAGATCGGAAATGGGAGATACCAGAACAGAATATCCCTGAATGAAGCGCCGGTAATAATTACCGAATCCCAAGAAACGCTGGATGGCCTTCATATTTGAGGGTAAAGCCGACTCAAGAATAGCTTTAACCTTGTCAGGGTCCATAGAGAACCCTTTCAGGGTAATGACATGCCCTAGAAAGATCACTTTGGTGACCTCAAATTGACATTTCTCCAATTTGGCGAAGAGATTATTCTCTCTGAGTTGGAGAAGACAAGGTGAACGTGGGAACGATGTTCTTCAAGGGAAGACGAATAGATGAGGATGTCATCGAGATAAACAACCACGAACCTGCCAAGGAAATCACACGACATCATTGATGAGGTCCTGAAATACCACAGGTGCGTTGCAGAGTCCGAATGGCATGACGAGGTACTCCTAATCACCTGATTGGGTGTTAAACACCGTTTTCCACTCATCCCCATCCCGGATACACACCAAATTGTAGGCTCCTCTCAGCTCGATTTTAGTATACACTGTAGCTCCTTTAAGGTCATCGAAGAGGTCAGAGAGTAACAGGATGGGATAAGTGTATTTCACTGAGATCTTAGTAAGGGTCTGGTAGTCAATACATGGTCTCAAAGTACCATCTTTTTTAGCTACGAAAAAAAAAACCTGCACTTACTGGCAATTTAGAGGGACGAATGAATCCCTTCTGGAGATTCTCCTTGATTTACTCATTCATGGTAATAGCTTCAGGATAGGAAAGAGAGTACAATCTCCCCTTGGGTAGTTTGGCTCCAGGGGCCTCATTCACTAAGCTCGAATTGCTAAAATTCACGTGATTTTTAGCTTAAAATTCGCCAAAGGCGATTCACTAAGCAAAAAATCACGTGAATTTAGTAATTTTTTATTCGCGGGTCCGCAAATCGCGGTCCTGACTTTTTCAATTAGAAACATAGGATGTTTCTAATTCACTAAATGCGATTTCACCGATTCGCATTGAATTCACAAGACATAAATTCGCATCACTAGAGATGCGATTTTAT
>WWET01010046.1:0-11818 GCA_011038615.1 Limnodynastes dumerilii
TTGGGATTTTCTAACCGGGGACCCACACCCCGGGGACACAGAGCGAGATCTCTGGCGCTGACAACCACTAGGCGCCTGGTGACCGCACGGGCAATAGGAATGGCACGAACCTTGATATGGGGGAATGGCAAAAGGACTGTAATGAGGGGCATGCCAATAGGGCCAGTCAACGGGGGGTCTACCGGAATGCCAGGTGGGCACTTTGATAGTGCTGCCTGCTAGACTCCCAATCCCTCTGCTGCCTAAACCTATATGACCCCCCCTCCCTGAATAAGGGTCCACATCATAAGCACCAAATTGAGGGGGAGGCTGTGGGGGACCCCTTGGCCCACTAAAGCTATGGCCCCTACCCCCCAGAGGGGCCCTGTCTCCATCGCCCCTGTTGCTAAATAATGAACCTGGAGGGCTGCACTGCAATTCTCTCCTATCAGCTCTCACTGGGCTGCACTGCAGTAAGCGCTGGGAGCTCCGCCCCTTTTGGCTGCCCGGCGGGTCCCCCCGGATCATGGGGGAGCCTACCAGCCTGGAAGAGGAGGCCAGACTGCTGGTCCTAGAGGACCTTTCAGCCTGGCCCTGCAGCTCAAGCGCAACACTGCTCGTCTGAGCAGCCGCGCTGAGCCCCCGTGCCGCGCGCCCCCGTCGACCAGAGCTATACACCTGCCTAGTGGTCAGCGGTGCCGGAGACCACCGAGCACCCTCGTGGGCCGGGGCTCGGCGGCTCCTGGATGCAGCCAAGGGAGCGATAGCTCCCACACCTCTCCCTCCCCCCCTCNCTGCACTATATATATTGTGCTATACAGCACCTGTGTGTGTGTGACTCCCATCTCTGCACTATATATATTGTGCTATACAGCACCTGTGTGTGTGTGACTCCCATCTCTGCACTATATCATAGTTGCCAACTCTCCCTGAATATCAGGGAGACTCCCTGAAGATTGGGTGATCTCCCTGACTCCCTGAAGTGTTTGGTAATCTCCCTGATTCTAATTTCATCCATTGAGGTCTATGGAGATGACCAATTTCATGGAGGCCAAGATGTAATGAAAGAATCTTGTTAATCAGCTGCAGCGTCACTTTTTGCTTTTCTATAAAGATAGTAATGAAAGTATTCACTGACAATTTAATAATCAATAAATACTGACATTTTTATTGTAAAATTGTTTTCCTGGCAGTGCTAGATACACCTATAGGTGGAGCTATTCACAGGACACACCCCTTTGGTGTACCACCTTGATAGTGCTCTTACTATCTCCCTGATATTCATTTGCAAAAGTAGGCAACCATGTATAAAGCTAAAGGGCCTGTGTATTTTATGACAGCCAGTATTTTTTGACGGTGACTGGTGACAGATAGAGCGGTATAGTCTGTTACTGATTAATGGTAGTGTTGCTGAGGCATTTCCTTTCCTGTGTTTCTGTGGCTAGCAGATTACCCCCGGCCTTTCATGCACCTGTTTGCATTAATTTATAAATTGATCTGAGAATCTTCCATTTTGTGTGTATACTGTTTGGGAGCAGCAGCTGAGAGGGGGAGTTGTTCCACAGCAGCCATTTTGGAGACTTTAAGGGGTGCCTCCTAGGTGAGTTTGGCTCTCAATTTAAAAACATATATATATGACCCAACATTGGGACTCTCATTGTTAGAGTTAGGACCAGCATATGCAGAAAGGCCCTGACGGTGGCTGGTGGCTTATTATATATTTGCAAATATGTGTAACGGATGTTTCTGCGTTTTATATTACAGATAGAATGGTATAGTCTGTTACTGGTTAATGGCAGTGTTGCTGTGGCATTTCCTTTCCTTTGTGTCTGTTGCAACAGCATATATTGCACTGGCACAGGTGAGCTTGTGCTGCAGGTTTAAATAGGGAAAGCTGAGTTTACAATGGAAACTAAGAACACATGATGAATGTGAGGCAAGTGATTGGGAATCCAGCAGACAGCAAACAGATGCATTAAATAGCAGAAAAAGAGTGAAGCTTGTGGAATAATGACTCAGCCACAGAGCTGAAAAACCCTGGGGATTTCAGGATTTGCTAGGTCGCAAAGTCAGGAAATAACAAATCCTGGTGCTGTAATTCCTGCGTTTAGTGACACTATAAAGCTATAATGTGCGTGTGTTTTTTATGACAGTCAGTATTATTTAGTGTAGCATTGCTTACTTTTTTTAATTAATTGTTAAAAATTGTATTTTTGTTAAAATAAAATGTAATTAATTATATTTTAACAGTGTAAAAGAGATACAATCTTTACATTACACTTGTGTATTTTATTTCTGTACAGGAACATCTCAATTAGCTCTTGCAGTGTTTGAGTCTTTACAGAGGTTGCCTCTTGGAGAATAAGATGAAACATTAGTTATAATTCAACTTGTAGATGTTAAATATTCACCCCATCAGCCAGAAACACCAACCCCTGCTATCCAGCCAGGCCCATTAACCAAAGGGCCCTGTAATGGCTCCAGCACCGGAAATGGCACATTCTATATTCAATTTTCAACAGATCCAAACAGATTTTTATGGATCAACAAAATTGCCACATGGCTAATAAAGTGACACTTTTAAAGCAACATCACCACATCATCACTGCAACAAATATTTCTCTAAATTGAATAGCTGCTGCTATGGAGGAAAGAAATGTGAACCAAATCCAGGAGACTGGCCCGATGCCAACGCTGCATAGAACAATGAGTGAGGTGTATTCTAATGTTCTGAGAATGCCAGCTCAGTTGTTATCAGGACATAACAGAAAGATTTCCTCCTCCTGCAATTACATCTGGAGAGACAAGTCTGGCAAGAACACCAAGTCGGTCAACACAAGCACTTCTTCCAATGCAACACCTACAAAGAAAACAGAAAATGGGAATATCTTCATTGTTAATTTTTCAGTTAAATATCAGCGGAGCTGATTTGCGTTTCAATTGTTAAGTCATTGTCCATTTATATAAAGCTGAAAATGTAAAGAATTTTGAAAACAATTTAAATGGTTTCTATAATTTACATCTGTATTTTTATACCATATTGTACTTTTGGTTTACATGCTAAAAATTGTTTAAGTACGTCACTTACAAAAATTTTATATATGGTCACATGTACATTACAGAATCTCTATGGGTCAAGAAAAACAAACTCTTAAGAAAATTACATATTAGGAGCATAAAAATAACACGAAGCTGCAAATATATTTTAGTATAAACTGTTAGAAATTACATGTAAAATTAATTTGGATTATGTGGTTTCTAATCTGCCTCCTAGCCTCTTTAGTTTGCACATCACCAGAAGGGACATGGGCCCCTACTTGATTACTGGATAGGATGTTGTAAAGCAAGATTATGCAGTAGACAGCAAACCCGCACAATATCTGCCACCTTTGCAGGGGAGTAGCACACCACCAGATTTATCAAGGCCTGAGGCAAATTTTACTAAACTCGAGATTGTCAAAATCGCCACTGTTTGCTATTTTTTTGTGGCGATTTTGAAATCTCAGATTTACTAAAGGTGAGTTTTGCTATCAGATCGTCAGAGATGAGGTTTTTTTTCCAAATTGCCCTTGTTGAGCTATCTGTGGTGATTTTTCCCATTCATGAGATACAAATCTCAGATTTACTAAGGTGTGAGTTGTAAACTCGCTGTAGAATGGTATAAAAAATCGCCACAGATAAAAGAGGTGGGGGTGATTGTTGATTTTATTGAAATCGCCACTCACCCCCTGAAAAAAACCCATCTGCCTTGTTAAAAAAGATGTTTTTTCTCCCTATCCAGGATATATACATTTTAGCCCAACAAACAAGATCCTGCTCTATTTGGTGAAGGAGTGGGGGATAATTGGTCTTAAACAACTGGTAATATGATTTTGTCATTTAAACCCCAAGGTATTTAATAAAGTCAACCCTCCAGTTAAAGTCAAAATTTAGACGTAGTAAATTTTTAAGTGATTCGGGGAGGTAAAATGACAATGCTTCTGATTTGTTATTATTGATTTTGTAACCTGAAATGGCCCCATATTCAGACAATTCTCTAAATAAGTTAGGCAGAGATGTGAGAGGTTCAGCCACCGTCAGCAAAACATCGTCGGCGAATAGTGCAATTTTGTACTCATTCTTACCTACCCGAATACCACTGATGTCTGGATTGTTTCTAATTTTACTGGCCAGAGGCTCAATGATAAGAGCAAAAATTAGAGGAGATAAGAGGCATTAATTATAATTTCTAATTTGCAGCAATGCAATATCATTGTTTCTTCCTTCCCTAATCCATTTTATCTAGGGGCTATGTCCAATATAGATGAAACGTGAACATATTTTTCCATCCGCATTCTTTTATTGTATTTATTTACCCATTTACCCATTCACTCCCTCTTAATTTTTTTGCACACTTTCACACACACTCTCACTCACACCCATTATTCATTCACAGGCCTCAGAATTGATTTATTTATGTACTGATTTATTTGTTGCATCTACCCATGTACTTAAGTATGCAAACTTTGTATATTTCATACATAGCGCATATCCATGGCAACCACGTGGATGTTCTCTTCAGCTTCGCCATTTTGGCGCTTCAAGACGCCACACACAGTGAGCCTTGGTTCACCTGGGGAGTTTTTAATTGTAGGTAAGTTATAAATTGTTTGCACTTTAAATATCACTTCCCTGAAGAAAGTTATTAAACTAACTGAAACATTAGAACACCACAAGTTTCTCTATTAATTATGTTTCAGACTGCCAGTGTTCATTGTATTACTTCTATATATACACTTATATAGAAAACTATATCTCTAATCTCCTCACATATACACACATATAAAAGTATCAGGCGCATGGATACACCCTCATGACTATAAACTGCACAGTATTAATACACCAGTACCCATTCATGAGTAGGGTCTGTACAACAACATTTATTATCACAGTTTTTATGTGCATATTCAAAATGATTAATTTGCATACTTAACATACTTACCTACTCATGGTAGTGGTGGGCATACGAACATGTAAGATTCATATATGTCTACTTTTTTCTTTTCATCTCCCTGTCTTATGTACAATAAATCCTCTGTGTGTATATAAGATTTTTGCAGCTGTAGGAGGCACCAGTGAAAATCTTGCCTAGGGAACCAAATTGTTAGGAGATTACTCTGAGTAATTTGTTTAGAGTTTCATTACCAAAAGTGTTACAAAATAGGTCCCTTAATCTCCTGTGTTTGTGGCAATCATATAAACACTGCAAGTCTCAGTTGGAAATATCTAATTAAATAATGACTGCTGGTGATCGTGTTGATAGCAGTTGATAAGTAATATAATGTTCAGCTATAGTCTGTCTAGCTAAGATTAATGGAAAAGGTAATTCAGATTTCTCTTAGAGGGAATATTCTACTGCTTTCCTTGCTGCGAGTTGAGACCTGTCTCTAATACCATAAAACATTGCAGCCCAAAATCGGTTACTCACTATAACTCTTTTCAAACGAGCACAGGTGAGAGACAGGCAAAAAGAACACAAAGAATATCTGGATTAGCACAAGGTATATCACAGTCTACAACCAAAGATTTCTAGTAGGAGACTGGCAGAGTTTGTCTAAACTCATATTTGTATTACCTAAAAAAAAACCTAAGGCGCTAAAACTCACTCAATTAAAAGACCATTTTCTGCCATGGGAGTGGATTGTACTTGATTGTAAGCTCTCAAGTACAGGGCTGTATGTTTTAGTGTTCTCAAAATGTAATTTTACAATATTGCTGGCTGTAATTATGTAACTTAAGGCATGTTCTTATAAAATTTGTCCAAAAGTGTGTGTATATTTTTTTTACATATTATATATTAAATATGATGCATGTGTGTTCTACATTATACAACACTAATAATACAAATAAATAACAACAACAATAATAGCAACAATGATAATAACAATGGGCCAGATCCGGAACAAAGCTTGTGAGCGAATTTACGCGTGGCGGAGACGTAAAATCGCCTTTTGGTAAGTACTGCGCATGCGCACCATAGAAAATACGCTCAGTAACGTAGCATAATTGTGAACGTATGGGCTATTCACGTATGTGTCACGTAAATACTTACGTGTGGGCGTGCCAATTTTACGTGAGTCCAAAATACGTCTGAAATACGTTAAGTAGGCGGGGGTTTGTATTTAAAGTGTACATTATGGGTATGCTTAGCTGCGTAAATACGTGTTGCCCATACGTACGTGTGCGGATCACTGGGGTTAGTTTGGCAAAAGTTAAGGTAGGGTTTGAAAATCGTACCTTGACAAAATACATTAATTCAAGGGGTGTGCCTAGGGGAGTGTATAGAAGGTACGCACACAAAAATACGCTACACGAGTAAACGTACTGCAAACGTAGTTCTGGATCTACCCCAATATATATAAAGGTATTGTAAAAAAAAACAAAAAAAACATACTTTATTTCAACCACTAGATGGTGATAAAATGTAGATTTTGAAAGAACCCTGTAGAATTTTCTACTAAATTGGAGCTGGACAGTAATTTTTACATTCTATTAATAAGCAGACTTGGCAGAGGAGACTAGAACATTCTAGATCAGTAGAGCTTAATACGATTATTTATAGGCTATTGAAGGTTCACAGTGTTCGTGCGTGTAACAGGGTACAATTATTTCTGTTTTATCATGGTGCTTATATTTGTATGTGAAAGATAATTTCTCTTCAGGAAAATAATAGCTCAGGACCAGACATCTGAATCTCTTTGTGATTGGGCATGTGTTGCATTTTCTGTGTGGCTCTGAATTTCCAACATCCAGACTTCTGAACATTTTTTTTCTATCGTGGAGCGGGTGCGAGAGCTAGGGGGAGAGGTTTAATATTAAGATTGTATAGTAGAGGAAAACCTTATGCCCACAGCCATATCCAGACTTCTGATTTGTCAATGATACTAATACCTTAACACTCAGGTCTTCTTCTGTGGGTATTTATAGGGAAAACTGCTATGCCTGTTCTAGTGTCCCAAGAACACTAGTGGAAGTGGCTATGAGCATTTCTGTAGGAAGCACTAAGCACCGTGTGTTTATAATGATTTGTAATAGTGGAGGGTTAGGTTTTATGTATGGCAGGGTGGCAATAAAATAACTGTGGACTCATTAAGATGTCCTATTGTGTAGTGGTCTCTTATTATTTGTATTTGTATATTTAGCTCTGTGGCCTTTTTGTGGTGTAATGTCCAGCTCCGCATAATGGGCTGATTTTAGACCTCCGTGTATTTTCCGAAAATAAACTTCCCTGTCACTCCCCTCTCTCGTGTGGTTATGGCAGTTATTATGCTGCCTTAAATCACCTGTGCGGATCAGAGGTCTGTATAAATGCTGATCCACGTGGAAGCAGTTAAACTCACCCAGGCTGTAAAATTTTAATGCCCCTCTCCCGCCCACCTTACGAAGACTAGGCGGCGCCCACGTCCGGCCCAAAACACAGTCGAATTACAAATGTAGTTTTCGGAATTCGGTTAACATCCACTTAATGTCCAGTGGTGAAGGTATCGCAGGTAACAGTAATCTGGTGTTTTGATGATACAGATGTGAGAAGATGAGAGAAAATTCACAACATTTTCTGAATTTGTAAATGACTCCATGAAATATTTTTGCCTATTTTTCATCTTTTTTTTAATAAATAATAAAGAATAGGACATATTGTGTTTGGTTGGGTAGTATACTTAAACCAGGTGTGCGAGAATAAAAGCTATATAGAATATAGTTAAGGATAACAGAAAAAGGGCTTCCCATTCCCTCTAAATGATCTGAAGTTTAATGCTATGCCAGTTAAGTATAGAATGAGATGGCAGATGTAAGATAAATTTTACCTCATAAACTCTTCCTTACACCATACTCACAGCCAACTGTTTCCTGATGTCACAGCTGCTAAAAGCACTCTTAGTCACCACAAGAGCCCGTAATGGATTATTGAGACAAAAATAAAAATGCCATTTAATATGCAAGCAAGGGAGGTTAAATTGAATTTGCATAAAAATGTTACATTTCAGACAAAGAAATGTTATACCTACAAAAAGACAAATTGATGTTTTAAAGTAAAGTAAACCTTGGAAAATGATACAGACAAGAAATCAAGACATTCAAGACACTTAAACATCACATCCTTATGTGCTTACTGTACATGGGTCTGATCCGGACTTGTTTTATGTACGCAGGTGCACCTAAGTTACGCACTACTAAGGAAAATGCACTATTCCTGGCACTCCCCTCACATGCATGTAACTTAGCTGACTTACGTGAACCCTACCGTAACTTTTCCTTGCGTATCTCTGTATGTACGTAATGCCTTATCGCACATAAGTGCCTAACCCAGTCCATACTGTACAATTTATATGCCCCCCCTCACAATGCGTATACTCAGCTTGCGTAGGGATGTCACGCCCTATTGTACGGAGTTACGTATGATCAAATTTTACGAGGAGTAACATCTGCCGCACACATGCGCAATGCATTCCCACAGCATGCCGTATGTGTAAATTGGCTGTCGTCATTAAATCTGCTTCAGGCCCCGTTACTTTATAAACACATTAATATGGAGTTGAACCTCTTTTTGATACAATAATGGCCTCCATCATTCCATGATACTTTCCATGAAAGACATTAGTGTGGTTTGGTAATGATAAAGTAGGATGCAGTTGAGGATGGTGCAGAAGTTTTTAGATAGAGGTTAGGGAGCTCTTCACCCACACAGATGTCTGGATCCAGCAGGGGTCCGGAATCTAATGCCCACTGCTACTGCTGGGGCTCCAGGGCAATGACAGCAGAAGTCTTAGTCTGGTACAATGCTGGAAACACAGAATTCTCTAGAACAGCCTTCAACCTTCTTTTGGGAAGTTACCCAGTATGAAATCAGGCCAGTATGTGCTGCATATCATGTAGACACATACCCTGAATACTTTTTCTCTTACTGTTAGCAGTACAGTAGAGCCAGAAAGTTTTCCCATTCAGCTTCAAATCTGTCCCTGATGGCAGTTATTTAAGCTGGTTATCTAAAAGAAAAGGATATAAGTGTATTACATTAATATATGGCTCATACAATACAATACTGGGCTGCTGCAGGAGGCCGTATATGTATAATACATCAGTCACTCGGTCATTACCAAGTGTTCTGGCAGGTATATGTTGCCCACTCCATCTACCACACGTGCGATGTGATTGCAGGTCCATTCTGCTCTCTGCATGCAGGAAGGTTATGGCTGTCCATATAAAGCAGTGATATGTTGTAATAGAATCAATAGTAAATGAGTGACGTTTATTTTTTCTGAAACTGGGGAATATTCAGACTCAAAATTTTTATTTTATTTACTATTATCCTACTGACTTCTCTTACTTGTAAACTTGTAACCAATATCAAATTCTGCTGCTTATATGGTTTTTATACAAAAGGTTTTGATACAGAATTATTTTAATTTTTTTAAATACATAATATAAGGTGTATTACAGACGTAGATAGGATATATAGGTTATAGAAGCTCTTGTGCTTATTTTTAACAATTCTTATGAGCAGATGTTTTATGATCATACAGGGTTCTAGTATTACATGAGGATTCATTCATATTCATAAACTGCCTGTCATAGAATTGTTATGCTGGGGAACGAGAAACTTCCATCACAGCTACTTATGTAATTTCCAATAATAGCACATTCATTTCAGTTGCTAAAAATAAACTTTGGCTCTCCATAAAAGCAGCTGCACCTTCCAAATACTAGCAGATTGAAGCCTAGGCAGAGCTGAGACAAAGTCGCTTACTGACCCACAAGCATACAGAACAAGACCATGTCAGAGCGAAGAATACCCTTCACTTTCCTCCGCACCCCAAGCTGGGAACCATTCCGAGACTGGTACCAGGGCACAAATCGCCTATTTGATCAGTCATTTGGTATGCCACGAATACCAGAAGACTGGTACCAATTCCCCAGCACCAGCTGGCCAGGGTATGTCCGTCTCTTTCCAAATCAGTCATTGGATGTTGTGCCTCCTGCTACACCAGCTGTTGCTGCAACTCCTGCCGCCACTGTACCCGATTTTACTAGGGCCTTGAGTCGGCAACTCAGCAGCGGCATCTCTGAGATCCGACAAACATCAGACAGCTGGAAAATCAGTCTTGATGTTAACCACTTTTCTCCAGAAGAGCTGGTTGTGAAGACTAAAGATGGAATTGTGGAAATCACAGGTAAGTTAAGCCTTATATTAAATGCATTTTATTATTTAGTTTGTAGATACCTACCTTATACTGACTAAGCTTGTACTAGACTTCTTACTTTGTGTTGTATAAAAAAAAAAATTACCCTGGAAAGGCTTATGGAGAATTACAGTGTGTACCAGATTTTGCTTTGTTATAGAAAAAAACGGTGTTAAAATGTGACAAATGTGAACAATGACAGTGTGAACAAAGCTTTATAAAGCGTTTTTGAAAAAGAACAATAAGAACAGTACAAAATCTAGTTTTGATGGCGGTCTCTTATAATAAAAAAGCAACAAAGATTAAATTGAAAAAGGAATGTCATATCAGTTTTCCTCTTCTTTAAACCACACTAATATTTTTCAGAACCAGTGTGGATACAACATTTCTCTTTATGCATAATACTGTAACATCAGTAAAGTCAATCAGCAAACTGGAATATAGCTGTAGCTTTACTGTGTAGCTGATTGTCTTATCTTAGCTGAAAGCTGTCAGCTGATGTATTTATAAACATCACTCAGCACTCAGTCTATGCTGTCTAAGTTGCCAGCCTCTAGCATGTCCTTCATGGGTGATACAATTATATTTTAGTATATGCAAACAGGATATTTACACTGTCATGTCAAAGGACACAGCTATTATAAAGTCCTCTAGATACTGCACAGGGCAATCAGACACAAATATATCTATACAAAAATTATAAATGCTGAATGGATAATTCCAATTTTTCCTCCTATAGGGAAACATGAGGAGAAACAGGATGAGCATGGATTCATTTCTAGATGCTTTACCAGAAAATACACGTAAGTAACAGCCATACTGCAATATCATTTTCCTTCAGCTATCTTTCCTTAATCCAAATTGCTGTTACTAAGGGGAAGTGCAGGGTACAAATACCCTGCATATATATTATGTACAAGCAGAGCTGTCTGATGGGACTGATTAATGGCTCACATACAGCTCTACAAGTCATATATAATAAATTACATACACAATATATTATTACTCTCTAGACAGTCTTTTTCCAGTCTATCTCATTCTATACTTGAAGTTAACATAAATTAGTTTAGCTATTGTAGCTAGAATTGTAATATTAGGTACATATGTAAAAAATGAAGGGTTGTGAATCCGGTCCAGTATGTGAAATTTCACACAATATGCAAGAATAACTTATTTTTACTTATTAGGTCCTAATGATTCAATATAATTATTGTTAAAAGTGTTTGGGGGGGAAAGTTGCAGCTTCCTTAGCGTCTTAGGCAAATCACTATTTTGGCAGATACCAGAAATAGAAGATTGTCTATTCAGGTTTGTCATCAACATCTGATAGAAATGAGCCTTTTGTTAAGATCATGAAGGGATATAGAAACATAGAAACATAGAAAGTGACGGCAGATAAGAGCCACATGGCCCATCTAGTCTGCCCATTTGTTTATTGAAAACTATACTGACCCTAGACCCTATTTACCCTCAATTGGGGTTACAATTTAGGATACCCTTATATTTATCCCAAGCATGTTTAAATTGTTCTACTGTACTGGCATCAACCACCTCAGATGGGAGAATATTCCACTTATCTATCACCCTTTCAGTGAAGTAATTTTTCCGCACATTTCCTTTGA
>WWET01010048.1:0-11209 GCA_011038615.1 Limnodynastes dumerilii
GATGGGCCCCAAGATTTCTGTTGCCGGCCCTGTTTATGCTTCATAGGAGTGAGGCTAGAGTTCATTGTTAGGCAATACTAACATTTTGTATCAGATATATAAAATCATTTAAAAAAAAAACTTGTTATCTCCAGTTTTGCACCTGCACTATTCACATAGGCTTGTTTACTTTTTTTTAATCAACAAAGTTTGTTAAAGGGGATTGGTTTAGAGATGCTCACATGGTATTTAGAATAAGTTATATATATTAAACTTTGGGTAGAGCATGATAATATAAGGCCCAACATCTGAGGAATGGCTCTGTATAGCATTAAGGCAATGTTGCTGTTTGTTTCTCTCCTTATCACGATTCATCTAGCACAGTCTGGACTTATCTTTAATCTGGTAAAGTAATTTATATATGTAGATATTTATATACTATGATTGCATATACATTAGCACATTTCCCTTTGTATAATCTGGAGCAGTGGTCGAAGTGGAAATTTAGAAGTGGCAGTATGGACATTTAGAAGTGGCACTATGTAAATATAGAAATAATAAAGGTGAATGGAGATTTATAGCTTTTAAATTTAATCAGTAGGAGAAGTGATGGTGTGGCATAGACCCGTTACCTCTTCACTTCAAGCACTAATCTGTAATGTTTGATGCTTTAGCTCACTTTAGCAGAGTTCAAACAAACCTTACTAATAGTCTTGTAGGTTTACAATCATTAAACATTTACAAGAAAAAGGTAATTTTTTATATACATTTTAAATACACATTAATATGATGCATATTCATTATCAGAATATGATACATATTTTTCTATAGTATGGGTATTGTGATTAATGGGAATAAGGACTAGAACCAATATTAAGTAAAACTGCCATTTTCAGAACGCAAAGTGTGAAAAACTATTGCATTTTACTAGTGCAAATGTACACGTAAAGAACTTTCATTACAGATCTGGATCCTCAAGCTTTAGACTTCTTAATTGGAAGTCATTCTGTTGATGGGACAGGATCGGGCAAACTGTGTATAGCGTGTAAGGTAGGATGGGAGGAGCTAGGTATGGTAATTGTAAGATAAGGACTTGTATGAAGACTTCTGCTGAATCCTTATTTTAAGTATGGACAGTGCAGAAATCTTAAGTAGGGTATCATCTTACATACACAGTAAGATGGATACAGCTTCGGAGATCCAAGTGCAGCAGCAATAAAGCTCAGAGTTCTAGATCCGATTCTAAATAAGATAGATCTGTTCAAGCAAAAACAGGTGGAGGTACACAACTAGACAATGATTGTGCAAAGAAAATTTTTTTTTAAACTGGGAGAGATAGTAAAAAGAACATTAAGGGCCCGAATCAATAAACGCAAAGGGCACTCATCTTCACAACCAAAATAATGTTGCCTTCGTGCTTAATTGAATACTGGTAGAGATATTAAAAAGAACATTATGGGCCCAATTCAATTAAATGTGAAGGCCACATTATTTTAATTGCGAAGGTAAGTGCCCTTCACAATTAATTGAATCAGGCCCATATTGTTCTTTTTAATAGCTCTACCTGGCCATCGTGGTAGCCGAAATACATGGATTTTAATGTGCACCTATACTAAAATCCTCGATAAAAATTTGCACACTTACCTTTGGGATAGAAATAATGCTGCCTTCGTGTGTAATTGAATCGGGCCCTATGCATTTAATTATTCAGTGTTTGACTCTGTACCAATAATATATTGATATGTAATTTAATTTAAAAAAATTTGTTTTGGTGAGTTACAATGGGGATATTTCAGGAAGAAAAATTTGAAAACCTGCACATTGCTATAATTATACCAGTTCATTTTGGCATAAAATCACTTTAGAATATTCTGAAAAGTAGAGTAGTCTAAAACACAAATTTGTGTAAATTTGTTGTAATTTTTTTTGCCATATTTAGTATGGTGTTTCATTTAAAGTGCATATTTAAACAGCAGTGTTTTTGCATTCAATTGGCAAAAAATGCACCCAATTGTCAGCAGTAGCTTCAATCAGCTTAAATCAGCTGTGTTAAAGGCTGATGATGGGAGCTGCAGCTGTAATTGGTATGTGTAAAGAAAAGAATTATACAGTTCTGGAAATAAATAAATGTTATGGCATGGTGTCCCTTATTACACCAGTCTGGGTTGCTGGAACTTGTTTTCCACAGAGTGGAGTCCTACCATTGTGGTTTCAACTAACCCCAACTAATTTTCCGATTGTTTTCCGATTGGTAAGCACAGGTGCATACACATGCACAGAACACAAAAATTGATGAAATTCAAACTTAAAACACAGTAAGGAGACATTATTATATTTTAATATATTTGTCTTTGTTTTTCTTCCTTGCTTGACAATTGTTTTAATAACAAATTAATTATATTAAAAGATTTAGGAATGTCAAATTATTGTTATAAATGTTTTTTTTAGGACAATGGAGAATTGTGCCTTCAGAGTGCTCAGTGTAAAAGCAGCTGTTGTCACAGGGATAGTGGAGTGAGCCTAGCACGCTGTGCCCCCAAAGCACCTGAAACCCAGAAATGTTCCCCTTTGGTGAGTATTTGGAAAATTATGGGTTTATCCAGTCTTTCAGTTAGGTGAGCTCAGTTGTAAAACTCACTAATTTGATGCAAATGGGGGGTTATTTAAGGTCTTAAGAAACTTTGGAATGATGTAAATGATGGGACACATAGCATAAGGTTCTGCCCAGAATGTAGTGACTTTGTCATCCAACTAGACATTATTAGCAGCCATTTGTATTCAAATAAGTTTATTAATCATAGGTGTTGGATTACAGTCTAATCTGGTATAAGAAGACTGATAACATGTTCTAAATTACTCTCATAATCAATCAAATCTTGTATGATAATCTTTAAATCTATTTTGCTTCACCTGGTACAAAAGACAATGTTTAGGTTGACAGTGTAACTTTATAATGAGACATTGCACATGAGTTGCCCATATGTCTCTTAAAAAGAAAATTAAAGAGAATCTAGGGAAATGCACTCTTGAGAAAGGCCACTGTGACAATACACATCAGAGATAAGGAATTTAAAAATATCTCTTATTCATACAAGTTAAAATATGGGAAGGATAACCAAAAGGTGAAATCTGATCAACTAAATAAATAATCCAACAAGAACTGAAAATAGTCTAATTGCACTAGAGAAAGCAGGCAACTAATGATATAACAAATTATTTTAGTCCAATAAAGCTATCGCTAAGATATAGGGGCTGATTCAGAGTTACACATCCAACTTTTTTTAGGTGGAAGTGTACAGCTCAGCTAAACCATTTTTCAAAGTAAGGTGTGTTGATTAATAAAAAAAAAAAATTGCATGCATGGAAAATTCTTAACTTTTACACATATAACTAAAATACTGCATTAGCTTTATGATTATTCTATAAAAGAGAGTTGAGTTAAGAAACTTCACCTCCTAATTTTAATTCTGGTTTTACAATATAAATCTGCCTCCCCTTGCAGCTCAGCATGGTATTGCTCAGGTCTACATTTCCACCTAAAAAAGGGTGGATGTGTAACGCTATATCAGCCCCATAGTATGTATTGTGTAACATTTTCTAGGATAAAGTGTGTATTGTATGGTGGTCATAAGGGGACAGCATGGATTGTATGGTCACATAAAACAGGGAAAGGGGGAGGGGAGAGACCGCACAGATAATAGTGAAAATAACACAATAGTTAGAGAAAAATATACCCAAACAATGATGGGAGGGTGCTACTATATAGATGGTCCAAACATAGTATATTATAGAAAAAAGAGAGAAAAGTGGACCATTTGATAGTGCACACCTAATTGGTTCAATAGATTTATATGGAAAAACTACTGATTACTACAATAATGGAAATTAAAATATAACTTTTAATACATACATATAAAAAGAGGGGGGCGAAATATAGTTAAAATATCCACCGAAGCAAATATTGGTAAATAATTGGTCTCACAAAGCTAATTTCTAAATGCCAATAACCATGACTGGAATAACAGGATCAACTAAAAAGAATGCCCAAAGAACAGGACCACCGGATCTCCCTATTCTGGAGAGGGTTATGCACTGTCAGCCTGAAGGCTTATTTCAGTAGTGCAGAGTATACTCCCAAATAAAGGGAGTCCTCAGCGGTATAAAAGGTCCTCGTAAAGGAATTATCACAGAGAATAGTAACGTATACGAATCAAAAGTCCCAGTCACCGGAGACAGAAGCTGACACTCTGGTAGAAGATATATGGAGGGGTGCAGCTTCCCACCTCTATAATATACTGTGTGCTGAGTATCACTTCTCCTATGCGTTATAGTATATGCTGTAGGTCACTCTATTTGCATAGTATACTGTGTGCTGAGTATCACTTCTCCTATGCGTTATAGTATATGCTGGAGGTCACTCTATTTGCAGAGTATACTGTATGCTGAGTATCACTTCTCCTATGCGTTATAGTATATGCTGGAGGTCACTCTATTTGCATAATATACTGTGTGCTGAGTATCACTTCTCCTATGTGATATATTATATAATGGAGGTCACTCTATTCGCATAATATACTGTGTGCTGAGTATCACTTCTCCTATGCGATATACTGTGTACTGGGAAGCACTCTACTTGCATAGTATACTGTGTGCTGAGTATCACTTCTCCTATGCCTTATAGTATATGCTGGAGGTCACTCTATTTGCATAGTATACTGTGTGCTGAGTATCACTTCTCCTATGCCTTATAGTATATGCTGGAGGTCACTCTATTTGCATAGTATACTGTGTGCTGAGTATCACTTCTCCTATGCCTTATAGTATATGCTGGAGGTCACTCTATTTGCATAGTATACTGTGTGCTGAGTATCACTTCTCCTATGCCTTATAGTATATGCTGGAGGTCACTCTATTTGCATAGTATACTGTGTGCTGAGTATCACTTCTCCTATGCCTTATAGTATATGCTGGAGGTCACTCTATTTGCATAGTATACTGTGTGCTGAGTATCACTTCTCCTATGCCTTATAGTATATGCTGGAGGTCACTCTATTTGCATAGTATACTGTGTGCTGAGTATCACTTCTCCTATGCCTTATAGTATATGCTGGAGGTCACTCTATTTGCATAGTATACTGTGTGCTGAGTATCACTTCTCCTATGCCTTATAGTATATGCTGGAGGTCACTCTATTTGCATAGTATACTGTGTGCTGAGTATCACTTCTCCTATGCCTTATAGTATATGCTGGAGGTCACTCTATTTGCATAGTATACTGTGTGCTGAGTATCACTTCTCCTATGCCTTATAGTATATGCTGGAGGTCACTCTATTTGCATAGTATACTGTGTGCTGAGTATCACTTCTCCTATGCCTTATAGTATATGCTGGAGGTCACTCTATTTGCATAGTATACTGTGTGCTGAGTATCACTTCTCCTATGCCTTATAGTATATGCTGGAGGTCACTCTATTTGCATAGTATACTGTGTGCTGAGTATCACTTCTCCTATGCCTTATAGTATATGCTGGAGGTCACTCTATTTGCATAGTATACTGTGTGCTGAGTATCACTTCTCCTATGCCTTATAGTATATGCTGGAGGTCACTCTATTTGCATAGTATACTGTGTGCTGAGTATCACTTCTCCTATGCCTTATAGTATATGCTGGAGGTCACTCTATTTGCATAGTATACTGTGTGCTGAGTATCACTTCTCCTATGCCTTATAGTATATGCTGGAGGTCACTCTATTTGCATAGTATACTGTGTGCTGAGTATCACTTCTCCTATGCCTTATAGTATATGCTGGAGGTCACTCTATTTGCATAGTATACTGTGTGCTGAGTATCACTTCTCCTATGCCTTATAGTATATGCTGGAGGTCACTCTATTTGCATAGTATACTGTGTGCTGAGTATCACTTCTCCTATGCCTTATAGTATATGCTGGAGGTCACTCTATTTGCATAGTATACTGTGTGCTGAGTATCACTTCTCCTATGCCTTATAGTATATGCTGGAGGTCACTCTATTTGCATAGTATACTGTGTGCTGAGTATCACTTCTCCTATGCCTTATAGTATATGCTGGAGGTCACTCTATTTGCATAGTATACTGTGTGCTGAGTATCACTTCTCCTATGCCTTATAGTATATGCTGGAGGTCACTCTATTTGCATAGTATACTGTGTGCTGAGTATCACTTCTCCAGCACTTAAGATCTTAAGTGCTTGCGATCGATTCAAAGGTACGCTCTTAGCGAATTTATGCTCCTAACCTCTACGTAGACGGCGTTGCACTATTACTACGCATGCGCAGTTATGCAAATTTTCTAAGATCCTAAATATACGCACCTAAGTTGCGTGAAAATCGTATCTCTGAATCAGCCCCTAAAACACTATCTGCATTGTATAGTAGTGACTAGGCTTTGATTTCTTTAATTGTGAGGACAAGATTGTGTTCTTTATTTTATTATGCTCACATGGATACTTTATTGTAGGACAGTTACTGATGTTAAACATGATTCACATTTAAGAATCTGCGGGTTTTTAGGTGCGTATATTAAGGAAGGTATATACTGTGCATGCGTAGTACCTTATATAAGCAATCTTCATTGTACTTAGGAACGGGACTGCTGTGAATCACCACTACGAACCTAGTGCTGCAAGGTTCATAGTGACTTAAGAAGGAAGGGGCATGTCAGGAAAAATTAAGTACGAAGATAAAAAGATTGGGTGGAGGGAGCCATTTAAATGAGCAAATCTGGGTTAGGTTACGCAGTAACATTCTTAATTAGCCTTCCTACGCACACAACTAAGAACCAAAAGATAAAGTAGCCTTATGACATTCATAAGTTGCTTAAAAACCTGAAAACTGGGGGCGTGCCGAAGGAGTTGTCTTGCTACTAGTTGTGTATATTTAAGAACCTAATGCTTTCTTAAGCATGAATTAGGCCTAAATTATTAAACGAGAGGCTGAAATTTATAGTTTGCAGGAGGGTGCTGAAAACCCTAGCATTGGCCCTGATGATCCCAGTACACACTCTGGGTCAGATCCAGAGCTACGTACGATTGTGTTTTTATGCTTGCAGCTTGCGTAACTTCGACTTTTTGAATGTACTGTGCATGCGCGCGGAAGATGATAGTCGTCATAAATCTAATCATACGTACCATCATCGTAAATCCGTACAAAGAGGCAGGTCATCCTTTCGGCAGCCGTAAATACGCGTTGTAGGCGGAGGGAAACATTTAAATTGTACAGTATGGGCCGGGCTAGGCCCTTATGTGCGACAATCCATTACGTATGACCGCACTTACGCATGGAAAAGTTAAAGTAGGGTTTGGTACTCGTAAATCAAGTAAATTATGTGCGGCAGAAGGGAGTGACCGGGGGAGTGCATAGTACTTACGATCACGTAAATACGCTACGCGATCATACTTAAACTGCACTTAGGTCTGGAGCTGGCCCTCTATCTCATCCACTCCACTTCTTAACTAGAAAGACATATGCCCTGATGAAGACTTAAGATCATTTTACATACGCAAGCCTGCCTAATTTACGCATTACTAAGGATAATACACTCCCCTCGCACGTACATAACTTAGCTGACTTACATGTTTAGAACCCTACCTTAACATTTCCTTGCATATCGCTGATTGTCCTGTGTAAGTGCCTAACCGAGCCCATACTGTACAATTTAAATGCCCTCCTCTGCACACAATGCTTATATACTCTATCGTATGGAGTTACGTACAAGTTATGTATGATTAGCATTACAATGAGTTTCATCTGCCGTGTGTAGTTTCCATGGCGATCCATGTAAATACTGAATGACCTCGCCAGCTCATTCTTTTCAGTGCAGGACAGCGCATCGTCATATTTATTAACCCTCAGAGTGGAGTTTTACACTCCGTTTTGAGAGTTAAAATAATGCCAGCTCAGACTGGCGTTAGTACTTCTATTCCAGCAATCTCCCCATATTACGCCCTTTAGCTGTTGTTAGGGGGAGGAAAATTGGGAGAATGTTGGAATATATGCAAGTAAAAGATTTGTTAAAAAATTTTAAATTTTTTTTTTTTAAGTTAAAACAAGTTAAAAAAAATAAAATAAAAAAAAATAAAAAAAGAAGAGAAAAAGGTTTAAACTTACCTGACCGGGAGACGCTTCTGCCTGCAGATGCCAGTCCCGTCATGAATACCCTGTGCATGCGCAGTGTTTCTCATGTCGGGACTTGAAATTATCCCCAATGAGAGTCACTGAACATACGCAGGATTTCATTGAAGCTTTGGAAGAAGGAAAGGTCCTGCGATGACCTCGCAGATCATCGCGGGACCTCGACGGAAGGTTGAGCATTAGTAAATTTTATAAACAAAACTACAAGGTTCGCTGCGAGGAGAAGCGAGTCTGGATCAGCAACATTCATAAAAAAATGATAAGGTAAGTAAATAGACCCTTTTATATGAATAAAGAGGTTCTACAACATTTCCCTCGGTCCAAAATCATGGGAATGAGCGGCAAACAGTCCTTAAAATCTGCAAAAATACACAAAATGATAGTCGCTCAAATCAAATTATAAGTAAATACAGACAGGTGAGTGAAAGGCAGAAGTAATGTGCTTTAACAGAAACAAAGGGGGAATAAAAGTCCCAGCAACACTGCCACCAACCAGTAACTTTCTATATCATTCTATCTGTTAAATAAAATGCAGAAATGTCATTTACACATATTTGCCAATATTTGCTAAGCCACCAGTAACTGTCAAAGCAATGTTGTGAGGTTCATAACTTTAACAATAAGAATCCCTATAATGGGTTATACATCTTGGACCGGATTCATAGATACGTAAGTGTGTTATATACGTGCGTATTTTTACGATTTTTTTAAATGCGCATGTATAGAACGCACAAATATGCACGTGAAACCTAACCGCATGATACACATACACGTACCTCAATCTTCTGACCAATTCATGCAGGAGTCCACCACTAGCTCCGTATGTGTAGCTAGAGGGTACAAGATAGAAGATACTTAATGCAAATGATCTTCACACGGACTACTAATGTACAGTATGGGTGTGACAATGCGATATGTTATGAGATATTCACCGCATTCACTAAAGGCAAAGTCCCAAGACTTTTGCCTTTGAAAAAATCGCAGTTTTTTCAGTGTCAGACATAGCAATCGCCGGATTTACTAAGCGTCACTTAGTAAAATCTCGGGCAACATGCTATTAAAAAGCGCCATTTAAAAGCGACTGCTGTGAGTAAAACACATGTAAAAAAAAAAGTCTAAAACACTTTTTACATGTGTTTTGACACGTTTAAAATGTTTTCCACTGCATGCAATTAACCCTTAGCATGCAGTCACATATAGTACTAGGCGACGATAGGGTCTCCAGCTCCCCCACTTCTCCTCGCTGGTGCAGACGAGTAGCTCCATCTTCTTCGGGGTTGCTCTGGCGAATGACTCATGTCATTGCTGGTGCCCTTTTATAGTCTCTCGCGCGAGTCTCGTGAGTCAGAGCCGGAGACCCGATCGTCATCTGGCAACATTGAGGACTACAGAACTGTGAGTATTTTCTTTATGGTCACTGACTGATGTAAAATTTAATTAGGAACGAGGGCATCTAATGTGGCATTATCTTCTATGGGGGCATCTACTATGGCATTTACTTATATGTGGACATCTACTATGACATTATCTAGTATGGGGGCATCTACTCTGCCATTATATTATATGGAGGATTCTAATGTGGTATTGTTTACAATGGGGGCATCTACTGAGGCATTTTTATGAACAGGAGCAACTACTAGTGTAATTCTATTGAACGAGGGAATTTATGTTAATCCTGTACAGGGCCATGTATTAGTTAGTTCTATGTAAATGGGCATGTAGTGTTACATTATATGTACTGGGGCATGTAATGTTTTAATCACTGTAAAGGGTCCATTATTTATGCGGCAGCATGCACTTAACCATTGCCATGCTGCCGTTTACGGTAGCATAAGGCACAGCATGCTCTGCTAAACATGGGCATGCTATGCCTTATAGTATTATATACAACTGCATGCTAAGGGTTAATTGCATTACACGGTACACTTTTTTATTATTATTTTTTTTTTAAACAATGGACCAGTGTGTGTGAGGGGATTTTTAAATCTAAATCACCTTGATTTAAGCAGAAAATCGCTGCGATTTAGCCTGGAAAAAAAATCGCCAAACATCGCTGACGATTATAAATCGCCAACAAAAGGAACCCCTTAGTAAATGAGGGCCTTGAAGTCTATTTTTTTATTTAAATTTGTACTTTATCCTAAAAAAGTTGCTTTGCATAAAGTACATAACAACAAGGGTTTAACTGAGGTATGGAAGAGAAATTATAAATATAATAAAAGTAAACACAACAGCAACATACACATATAAACAGGGTTTTACTTTTACTATAGAAATACCCTCTACATTTCTTAACTTCTATACCTTATTATCTAATAAAGTACATCTAACTCTATCACTATGTTTGTCAACGAACTACTGATTATTACTAGAAACTATACACACTGCTCACATTCAATACACACTTAATATTACTTAAGCAGTGCAAACAGCAATATTGCAATAAAATGGCAAGACAGTCTCTCCAGCTCATTGGCACACTTCATTCTGCAACTCTGTATACAAGAATTAACACCCAGTCCCTGCATCAAATCTAGGGTTACATACATACAATCAGGGGTGTATCTATGGGACCAGCGCCCCAGGCAAAGTAAGGGACTGGCGCCCCCCCCTTACCTTTTTTTTTCCTGCATACTTATATTTCTATCATGTGCCTCCAAATATCCCCATCATGTGTCTCCAGCCCCCCTCCCACCAGTACTCATATCATGTGCTACCAGTACTCCCATCATGTGCCACCCACCCCTCAAGTACTCCCATCATATGCCACCAGTCTCCATCCCCAGTACTCCCATTATGTGCCACCAGCCCCCTAATACTCCCATCATATGCCACCAGCACCCCCTGTACTCTCATCATGTGGTGCCATCAGTCTCCCTCCCCCTAGTATCCCCATCATTGGTCCCTAGCCTCCCTCCCAGTATTCTCAGCATGTCTCCAACCCCCTCCCTCCCCAGTACTACATCATAGGCCACCAGCCCCCCTCCCCCAAGTTCTCCATCATGTGACACCAGCTCCCCTCCGCCCCAGTACTCCATCATGTGACACCAGCTCCCCT
>WWET01010050.1:6219-16290 GCA_011038615.1 Limnodynastes dumerilii
TTTTTTTTTTAATCATGTTATTCAGATCTTCTAATTTAAATGAGCTAAGATCATCTCTGTGTAAACGTTTTTTTGATGAAGATTATACAGAGGAACAACCTGTTATGGTTGAAGACTCTTTGAAGGATGACATGAATCACCTAGAAAGGTTATTAATCAATGAGACTAAATTGTATTGGGATGTACAAACTTTTAATAACTATTTAACCTGTAATAGAATTCCCTGTGGATTGAGATTGTCCAAGCTTCCCACCTTTGGCATGGACAATGAGAAATCCATGGGTGAGTGGTACAGAATAGTTGACATGTGCTCGGTCGAATTAATGAAATTAATCATTTATGAGAAAAAGGCATAAATAAAGTCCAATGAGAAAGAATTGGAAATTTTAAGTTTAAAACTTAAACCTCGTGAGGGTGAGGAGATATTTATCTCCAGCATGAAAGATATTGAGAATAAAGTTACCAAAATTGAACAAACTGTGGCAGATATTAAATGTTCTAAATTTCATAGGGACAAATTAGACTACCTTCATAATAAGGTTAGAGATTGGTCTAGGAAAATTGATGGCTCACAACCATCTAGACGTAGACCTTCGAAACCCTATATGGATAGGAATGATTTTAATAATAATAATTAAAAAAATACGAAATATAAAAATAAAAATAAGAACAATAATAACAACAAAAAACCACAAACAAGTCAGCAACCTAATAGAAAGGTAGAGTTCCAACCCCAATTGATTGATCACCAGAAATACTCCGCCAAGTCCAAACCATCTAATCGTGACTTGACATCTAGTCAGAGAAAAAAGCAAAATGTGCCAAAAACTAATGAAGTCTTTATAAATGGGACCAATAAAGGGAATATTAACTCTCAGACTATAGAGATCCCTAATGTATCTAGAGGCTTAGACGGAGCATGGTGTGATCATCATGGGGATTTACCATCTAATGAAAGGGGTAATACCTCCATCCCCTTACCGAACCAGTCCTCTTTTTTAGGGATTACCCAGATCTTGGACAAACCCTTTCCTCTCAAAGGAAATTTGGTTTCCACACCTATTCCAAATGTAAAAAAACGGCCATTACTAGAAGAGGGAAGAGAGCCCGAAAAAAGTACTCAAAAAAAAGTCAAGAAACCCTAAGCCAGGGTATTTTTAATTTATCTAAACTTAAATTGACCAACACTGACTATAGATTATTACGGAAGGGTCTTTCCTTCGCACCCACGTGCGCCCCCTCAAACTTTGAACTTACTATAGATCTAATGAAGTTTGCCAGGAATCTTACCTTAAAAAGGCATTTTTTTAAACAGAAACCTAAAGACATAGATATCTCTAAGGATATTTCAAAAAAAGAAAATCTAACCGGGCTAAAACCCACTTCCAAATTTTACCCCCTGGAATCTAGGGGATCTTACATTGAATTATTCACGGAACTATGTAAGAAAGATTTTCAAAAGCTTGAAGGGACTATTAAGGAAGACACAAGAAATTTGACAAGGAATGAAAGAAAGGCCCTTAAAGAACTAACCTTTAATCCATCCATAGTTGTGAAACAAGCTGATAAGGGGGGCGGTACGGTGATTCTGGATAGGGAGAAGTATGTCCAAGAGGCACAGAGATTGCTAGGAGATACAGTGGCATACTCTAAATTGAAAATTGACCCCACACAAAAGTTTTTGGAAATATTGCAGTCACTTCTGAGGGAAGGGCTGATGAAGGTATATGTGAGGAAGAATACTCATATTTATATAATACGAATCCAAGAATTGCCACTTTTTATTTCCTGCCCAAACTACACAGAGACAGGGTGAACCCTCCTGGGCGCCCTATCGTGTCAGGAATAGATTCAGTAACAGCAAGAGTCTCTGAATGTATAGATATTAATATTAAGCACTATGGACCTGATTCAGAGATTGAAAATAAGAACTTAAAGTTACACCTGGGCTAAACCATGTTGATTTCAGGGGGAGTCAAGTTAATTTTATTCCATGCATGCAGGGAGAATGCTTTGCTTTTACTTATTGCACACAGATACCGGATCAGCTTCACTTTTAAACTGCTAATTAGACTTGAGCTGGGAAACATCACCTTTTAACTATAATACTGCTGCAACAAATGAAATTTGACTCCCCTGAAATCAACATGGTTTAGCCCAGGTGTAACTTTCCTCTCTTCGTTTCAAGCTCCTTCTTAAGTCTGAATCAGGTGCAGTAAGCTTATGGCAGCTCCTGGCGGTCAGGCGTTGGTATGTGAGTGGTAGCGGTTACAATACAAACGCACTGGGTAAAACCTACCAGTGGAGACGAAGGGCATGCAGGAAGGCGGACAGTCCCTCCATAACCAGCAAGATGGCCACTGTGAGAACGGCGAAGACCGCGAAAATGATGAAGACGCCAATGAGCCCTGCCCAGGCAGCGCTGGATAGGCCGATGTGCATGACCATGGTCCAGAGAACCTCCGACAGCTCTGCGGAGAGAATGGACAAACTATCAATGCGGAGGAGAAACCGATGCGCTCAGGGCCTGATGGGAACGTGCGGGTTTGGAGCATGTCGCAGAACACAGATAAATGCGATGTGAGTACAATCCGGGGGTCGGGTCACAGTATGGTTACGTTGGGTCACTTGTGTTAGCTGTATCATGATGAGCAGAGTAAGATCTTACGTGCATGGGCCAGGCTCAGTGCCCAGAGGCGCAGGTAGGAGGCGGTGTTGGAGATACAGCCCAGGCAATACTCTATGGTGTGGATGGCTTGATGCACAAATATATCTCCAAAGTCAAACTGAAAAGAAGAGAAATGTATTATGACCATTTCTGGGAGAGCACAAAATCAGCCCCTGTCTGTCCACCCAAACACCCGCTGCCCCAAAGACCGCCCTCTTCTGGCGCTATCCCTGTGCCCTTTGTATGGATCCTGACACCTGTGAGAATTTCCAAACAAGCTGGGGATTTCCCTCCGATATGGGAGAGTTTTACGGGTGGATGAAGGACTTCAAGGACATCCCGGAGATTTACTACAGACAAGGGCCCAGATCCAGACCCCACGCGCTTTGCGTGCCTGCAGGGGTCCCTAGATTCCTAGCCGACTAGGTCTGCGGCTGTACAGCTTCCCCTCCCCCTCATGGCTATCCTTGCCTGTATGGTGGGGATAGGACCATCGTAGATACTGGGTCTGCCCCTTATCCATATTTACTGTCGTACGTAACAAAATTCTGTATGTCAGTAGGTACGCACGCGGAACATATGGTGCACAGAGGACTCACACAAATGACTGGCAGAAGTCCCCTGTCATGCTTAAGTTGGGATCTGGGCCAAAGACTTAATTAAAGTTCACCATCTAGTCCCTACACTCGCACCTCCCCATCGTGATCTCCGTGTCCTCCTCCATGATCCCCGTGTCCTGCTCCGTGGTCTCCGTGATCTTCTTGCTTCTCCTTTTTCTCTTCCTTGGAGTGATTGGTTTGTGCATTTTCCACCTCTGTGATCTCGATGTGCTCCTCGGGGGAGGAGTCTGAGCGCAGCTGTGGGTGATAACAGGAGACATGAGATTAACTCTGTCTTTCAGGGACAGTAAGTGAGATGATTGCCTGTGATTTACAGACATGCCGCCTCCAGCATAAGTACAGTTTTACAACGCAATATTTATGGCGAATGCATCTGTATGGCGCCATCTGCTGGAAGTTCACGAGCTTGCGCCTGAGGAGCAGGGGTGCTTGGACTGGGGTTTTCCGTGCTCACTGCAGGCTAAAGACAGCCCAGAGTCTCATTCTGCATATAAAGGGGTGGAGATTTAGTATTTTGGGGTCCTTTTTCCACCACAGGAGGGCAGGATATTGATACTCATTGTAGGCACTGTTGAATGGGCCATTGCCCTCACAATGGATGTATGTGATATGATAGTTGCCAGCTCTCCATGAAGACTGGCAGTTATCTGAGACAACGGGGCAGATTCTACAGGATTATGTTCCCGTCCATTACAATAGCTGAATATCGCGTATTTTGTCTCGCGTCTCTATGGGGTGCACATCTTGCTCCATAGAATCTGTCCCCGTGACTTCCATAATGGAGACAGAAATAAAAAATACACCTTGGCCTCTGGTTAATCAGCTGCAGCGTCACCGACTTTTATCTCCTCTGTAAAGATGGAGAAGTCAGCGGATCCTATTCACAGTCTCCACAATAACACTGGCAGTATTTATTCACGGACAATACAACAATCAACTATTGATGCCGCCATTTTTATTGAGAAATAGTTTTCCTGACAGCACAAGACACGCCCATGGGTGGAGTTATTCGCAGGACACACCCCTTTGGTGGTACAGGACACACCCCTTTGGTGCAGCGCCTTCATAGTGCTATCACAGTCTCCCTGATATTCATTTGTGTAATGTGCATGAAGCTTCTGTGAACAGAGGGGTGAGGAGTGGGGCTTATGTTTATAAATGATCTATTAAACTGCGCTAAACCCATGTATGGCCTCGGCTTCAGTAGCCAAAAGTATTGTGGAGCGGTCAGATTTGGGTTTGGATTTTGCGGCATAAATTGTTCTATCCAGCAGTCTTGTTATTTATTTCTCTATAATAAATCCCTCCATCGTTTTGACCAATCAGTGACATTATCAGAAGAATATATATAGTCATTTCATCATGACCCCTGACAGTGACTGAATCAGCTGACACCACGTACCCTGCGCTGCTCTTTCTGGTGATTGGCTCTTAAGACAAAGGGTTTAATCAGCAGCATCCAGGGAACGGCGATTAAAGCGAATATAACCAGGAAACTCTGGACTTCTTTCTGGAAGGAGAACACACAAATACATGAGGGCGATGGCGCAGTCATACGTAAATATACCGTAATAAACAATCACCCTCCCGGAGACCGGGTCTGATCCAAAAAATAATGCATCCTGCGTCTGGTAAAGCCCCGGGCAAATAACGGACACGGCGGCAGCGCCAAACACAAGTCCAGGGAGCTTTGTGCGAATGGGTGACACTTATATCTGAGTATAGAGGTTTGATCAACCCCTTGTGCAGTCACATTACAGCAGGCATGTCAAACTCGCGGGCCGCATGTGTACCAAAAGCTTTTCTTGTGCTGCTCCATCCGACAAAGGGAAGCATGGACAGGCATGATGGGGAATACTGAGCACTAGAGGCACATGATGGGGAATACTGAGCACTAGAGGCACATGGAATACTGAGCACTAGAGGCACATGATGGGGAATACTGAGCACTAGAGGCACATGATGTGGAATACTGAGCACTAGAGGCACATGATGGGGAATACTGAGCGCTAGAGGCACATGATGGGGAATACTGGGAGCTGGAGACACATGATGGGGAATACTGGGAGCTGGAGACACATGATGGAGGATACTGGGGAGGATGGAGACACGTGATGGGGTATACTGGGGAGGATGGAGACACATGATGGGGAATACTGGGAGCTGGAGACACATGATTGGGAATACTGGGGAGTTGGATGAGATTTTTTTTGTTGTTGCTTGCACAATCTTATATTTTGATTATTTGTCCCTATTATATGTGAGTGTGACATTCCTGCCTTACAGTGATCGAGCTTCAGCATAATACCTGTTGAGAGCGATGCAGGTGACTGTGACACATAAGACAGGGCTTGTGATGAGGTTCTGACATTCTAATATGTCCTCAGCAGTCTATGATCGTGTATTCATTTTATCTGTTTCACACTGTGTGTTTGCCAATATACTGTGTGATCAGATTGTTTTTATGTCTGTCTTTATTTCTAGTATTATTTGTTTAATACATGGTTAGATAATGAGACAGCGTTGTTTTTTTATTATTGTCATTATTTAGCTATCAGGCTTATGTTTCAATCTCGATCAAGCCCTGAAAGAGCACGCTGGGAGCTGTAGTACACCGGTTACACGTCATGTAGACGCCAGGCTGTTATGTGACACTTCTGAGATCCGTTCCTGCACAGCGTCTATAAAGAACTAGGACATCAACACTGACCCCTGCAGGATCTTAACGGTACTACACTGCTATAAATTCCTATTGGACCTGATCCATGGAGGTCTGTCAGTCCGTACGTTAGAGGGAAATGAAATCCCATCATTCCTTCGCCCTACCTTAAGTTCCCGTCCAAACACAGCTTTGCGCAGAAATGCCTCCCGCCGCCCGGGCTCTAAACCCCCCCCCCCCCCCCCCCCCCCCCCCGCGTCCGCCTCTGTCTCCGCCTCCGCTCCAGCGTCTTAGCGCCTTACCTGGTATTCGTACAGGGGGCGGTTTGTCGGGTCGTTGTAGTTGAAGAGGAACATGTTGATGAAGTGAATCAGGATACTGGGGGCTCCCTGGGAGTTGTAGACGTTGTACCGGCACCACTTGAAGATCACCATGAAGACCAGATATCCAAAGAGACATATGATGAAAATCATCTCCGGGATAAACTGCAGGATGACGTTCATGTATCGCTTGAAGTTTCTGGAGAACACAACAAGATGCCCCCTTTTATTACAGCTTCATTATAAATAGCGCCATCATATAACGTAGCGCTGTACCCAGTTCTGCCTGATCCACCCTCAGAATCACACAATGCAACGTATTTGGGATTTCATAAACCCCTCCCCCCTAGGGACGATCCCTGAACGCAACTGCAGCACTGAATCCCTATGCAAGTACGACAGGTGGTGCATTACAGCCAATCATAATGCAGACGCGTTCCCTTTCCCCCAGGATCCAAGCGCATGTGCGGGGTCCGGCGCTGTAACGTATAGTGGAATGGTGATGAGTGTGTGAGCGCTTCACTATCAATCATCCGGATCTTTGCATCTGTCGCGCTCCCAGCGCAGCTGCTGTAGAGATCTCACGTCTGTGCGTGCGAGAGGAAGCCACTCCCCCCCTACGCACAGATTTTCCATCCATAGTAATAATATAAACACGAATGAAATTACTCTCGTAATAAAACTTGTAGCAGCATTTATTGAGTGTAGTGATTGGAAGGTTAAGGTAACACAATGGCGCAGGGATCGGTTGTGTCGGTATAGGGATCGGGCGTAGATTCGTGAGCGCGTTCTCACTGTACAATGACTAAGGGCCAAATCCAGACCACCGCTAGCTTTACGTGTGTGCAGGGGTCCGTAGTGACGCTCCCGTAGTGGGGACATTACGCCTCTGCGCTCCTCGCTGTCGGGAGGAAATCTGGACATTTATACGTCCAGATTCCTATCCTAACTGTTACGACTTTTAACCCCACCCCGGACGCTCCATGTTCACGCTCACCCCTGCCTATATGGCGAGGATACAGCCATCATTACTGAAGGGTCAGCTTCTTCAGCGTAAGTACTCGCGTATGTAACTTCATACTTACACTGGCGGAACATCTGGCGCGCGCATACGCAGATGTTCCGAGACAGGCGACTTACACAAATGACTCCGTCAGACTTAGTTCAGGATCCATTCTGTGGCGGTCACACATTTCTGAAGGCACAACCATTGTGTTTGACTGGTAAAGCGATAAAGATTATTATGATTTCCCTTATTCAACACCTACATGTGGTTCAACAGCCCAACGATCACCCCAAAAACCATCTGCGTGATCCCCAGGATGACGGACATCTTCATCTTGTAGGAGTTCAGGAAGGTCAGCTTGTTCTTAGCAATATTCCAGATCTGAGGGATTGGAAATAGAGATATTGCGAGTTCTATGAACCTACAAACTTCAACATTGAACCAGAAGAGGCGTCTACTCACAGGGTCGATCCCAAATGGATAGGGGTTCCCCGAAAAGACCCCAGGAACAGCCGGGTCCAGCTGTAAGTTAATGCCCTGGTGTAAGAGGCCATCACTAAGGAGGAAGGGAAACGGGTCAGTGTACGATCATACAACACATCTACCTTTACCATCGAAGAATCTATAACGCTGCTCATCTTCAACCCATCCCTTCCCCAGAGACAGAGCGGACAGAAGACAATAGCAGAGAGGAAGGAAATACAAGCTCAGCCCTAACGCCGGCCAATATCTGCAGCCTCAGACAGGAGAGCAGGTCGCCAGAGGACATCACAGCGGACACGACCCGAACATCAACAGGATCAAGACATATTTACCAGCTTCTGTCACATCCCAGTGATGAAGAGTGCGGCCCTATAATGGCCACAGAACCCGAATATCTCTACTGTATGATTATATGAATTCCCTGCACAACAGATGCTCTACATTGTATGTCTGGAATACACGCGGGGTATTTGTAAATACAACATAATGCTAAAACTGAATGAAGGGACATTTGTGCATCATCCCTGTGATAAAAAAGAAAGTGTGGAACCTACGTCCAGGTGCCGTTAAGGAACATGGGCCGAACTCTCCAGGAAGACCCAAATATGTCGAATGATTTGGAGAAACAATCGTTGTAGATGAATCCGGTGTAAATGGAGAAAATGGACATGAGAAAAATCAGGTACCTCCCTCCGAAAAACGTGTTCCAGATCTGGGGGAGAATGGAGCAAAACAAAGCACGTCACTGGCCCATCGCAGTCCCGAGGGAAGAGATAGAAAACGCTTCACTGCGCGAAACGCAGGACCAGAGCGCGGACTCCCGTCACTGCGCAAACTTTCAAAGGATTCCTGTGTTTCCAGCGTATATTAACCAGTAACCAGTAATTATACACACAGCAGCCTGTAAAGGATCCTGTGTTTCCAGTAACCAGTAATTATACACACAGCAGCCTGTAAAGGTTTCTTTCACTCACCTCGTTGTCACTTTTTGAAGCTAGAAGCTGTTTTTCATTCATAACCATCCAGGCCGCAAACCCCAACATGACCGCACCGTGTCCGCAATCGCCAAACATCACCGCGAAGAGGAAGGGGAAGGTGATGATGGTGTAAGGAGCTGGTCAAAGCAAAATAAAAAGGTGAATGCCAGCGAGTGAATGCCAGCGGCTCTCATTGATCTCCTCATTTGTGAAATAATTGCTTATGACGAGCGAGTAATTGGATCAGAACCATAATATACGGTGTATCTGTCTGTACGAGCTCTCTGAATGGATCTGCTCTCATTGCGACATCTCCCATAGTGACAGACACATATAGAAAGAACAAATGGGGTCTCATCTGATGTTCAACAAGGCTCGTTACTTACACTACCCTGGGGCACCACACGCCAGGGCACAGAGTCTGACTAGGGCCACGTCTTCACTAAAACCCCTGATGGTGGGGAAAGTTTGGGCCACGGGAACCCAGCAGGTCGTGGCTCCTGACAGTGGACCTGGTAGCAGACTGGGGCTTCAATACCAATGGACACTTGTTGCCAGAGACAGTAGCAGCGGCATAGCCCAGACATGCTCAGCAATGGAGAATAGGGAGAAACCACTCTATAACCTGCATGAGAGGGACACACCACGTGCAGACCGAGACACGTGAGGATATGGTAACACACATATACTGTATATACAAGGGGTGTGTATGGATAAGCACAGGGTAATAAGCGTGTGGTGATGGTAACATATATGATAAGGTAATGTGTGAGAGGAATAAAGGGGTGTGTATGGATAAGCACAGGGTAATAAGCGTGTGGTGATGGTAACACATATATGATAAGGTAATGTGAGAGAGGAATAAAGGGGTGTGTATGGATAAGCACAGGGTAATAAGCGTGTGGTGATGGTAACACATATATGATAAGGTAATGTGTGAGAGGAATAAAGGGGTGTGTATGGATAAGCACAGGGTAATAAGCGTGTGGTGATGGTAACACATATATGATAAGGTAATGTGTGAGAGGAATAAAGGGGAGTGTATGGATAAGCACAGGGTAATAAGCGTGTGGTGATGGTAACACACATATGATAAGGTAATGTGTGGAGAGGAATAAAGGGGTGTGAAAAGATAAGCACAGGGTAATAAGCGTGTGGTGATGGTAACACACACAAACAGGTCCAGATGGGAAAGCCCTGATATAGGGACAGGGACTGAGGCAGTAACCAGGCTACAGCACTAGAGGGCAGCAACGCTGGAAGCAGACGCTATAACTGGCAGTGTGGAAATGGCACTGCCGTTTCTATATAAGGGCTGCTGAAGCCTGATTGGTTCAG
>WWET01010051.1:1239-11369 GCA_011038615.1 Limnodynastes dumerilii
TTTGTTAAATTCGATATTAAAGTAATAAGACATACATTTACACGCAAATAAACACACAGGGTTTGTTAATATAAAATGTACTAAAATGTTCCCATTTATTAAAACAGTGCTTTATCTCTACAGACGGAGTAAACAGGAGAAAATCGCCAAACAGCTTCTGAATGGACTTTATATGTATTGTTTATATTCATAGGGTAGCTTAAATCATAACCCATAATGTTAGCTAGCCGCTAATAAGACCGCATGTTTGCGGCAGTAGTTATGCGCTATGCTAGGTTAGATTATAAAATGTGTATGAATGAAGGATATGCGGATGACCCTCCAGGAGGAGAACAATGGAAGACCCCAGGACCAATGATGACCTAGGAACCACCAAGAGGATTGAGATCCCTCCAATCAAGCAGAAGATCGGCTACCCCTTTGATGTATGGACATAAAAGGACTTTGTTTTTGGACACTCACTCTCATCTTTCCTGAGAAGACGTCTGGACTGATCGTCTTTGCCTTCCTGGTCGGCTGCGCTGCGTGAATACTGTGTTGTTGTACCTTGCTGTTAACCTGATTCTGTTGAGTAAACTCTGTTGCGTAAGTTTGAACTAACATTCGCTTCTGTGCTATTTTTCGCAGTTTTAGCGGGTAATTACGTACTGATCTACGGGGGTACTTTTTGGGGTACACGGATTCCACAGTCTTTACAATGAGGAGTGGAAACTAAGTCCAACGTCCGGGAGAGCTGTATCAGGTGCAAACAGTAGCGGTAGAAGCACATATATGTAAAATATATCAATTGGTGCTGGAGGAGTTCATATGAAAGTAATAAACGAGTACTATGTCAATTTGTTCTTCTTTGTAGCATGCAAAAGTAACCTGACGCGTTTCCTGGTAATATATACAACTTCATCAGAGGTGTTTGAATGAATCCACAAGCTGGCTTTTTATTGGGTCTCATGAGAGACACAGCTGCATCCTAAATTAGATTTAATTAAATACTAGTGGTGCATTTAAGTAATACAGACATACATACATATACATACATACATACATACATACATACATACATAATGTCAATAACTTAGACCTTAGACTTACTAGGGACATCAACCAAGTGGAAGTCAATTTCTTGGATTTAAAAATATCTGTAGGAAATGATCATTTTCTTAAATCAGATATTTATAGGAAACCTACATCCACCAACACTCTCCTACAAGCCAGCAGCTCTTATTTACCAGCCACCATCAGAGGGATCCCTATGGGGGAATTCACGCGACTCAGGCGCAACTGCTCAGATGACCTTCTCTTTAAGGAGAGGTCGAAGGAACTAGTGGAGCGTCTTAGAGTGTGTGGATATAGTAATAAAATCATAAAAAAAACCTCAATATAAGATCAATAAAACCCATAGATCCACATTACTGAAAAATAAACACAAACGGAAGGACAATGAAAATACACTTAGATTTACCACTTAATTTAATAAACATTTGAAGGAAATAAGACAGGCCCCACAAAAACATTGGGATGTCTTAAAATCCGAACCCAAACTCACATCCATATTACCTGAGAGGGCAATGATGAGCTGGAGGAGGTCAAAAAATCTGAGAGATCACCTGGTGAGAAGTCATCTTCAGAATAAAAAGAAAAACACTATAAACAGAAAAGGTACATTTGGATGTGGCCAATGTAAGGCGTGTACACATATCATTAACGTAACCAATGTGCAGGACAAGTTGGTAGAATATATCATATTAGAAATTACATAGACTGCAACACAGTCGGGACCATTTATTGTATCACTTGTCCCAGCAATATGCGCTACATAAGGAAGACTCACAGACCTCTCAAACAGCGGATTTCTGGAACATGCTGGTAGTATAAGGAATGCAAATACAGACAAAGAGAAAATGAAAATACTCACGTCAGTGTCGCGCTATTTTTTGACTAAGCATGATGGTAATCCTAAATATATGAAAGCCTTTGGGATCGAAAAAGTTAATCTAGGCATTAGGGGGGACTGTTTGGACAAACAACTTCTCAGAAAAGAAGTCAAATGGATTTTTGATTTGGGCACAATGAATCCTGATGGCCTCAATGAAGAGATTAATTACATGATATTTTTGGATTGAGAGCCTATTTTATATGGGCAATAGGATATAATTGATTTTGGTCTAAGCTCGTGAGTGGGTTAATGAAAGAGGGTATGTGCCATTACTGACCCTAGATTTAATCTTTGGGCAGCTAATGTGAATATTGATGAGATTATACTGGATGGAATTACGGTATTATATTCCTGTTTTTGTTGTAATATCCTGTTATTTGTTATACCACTCTTGGGATTGATGTGGAATAAATAGAATTGTTATGATTAGTAACACCTGGAGCACAAGTTGCTCCAATTATAACTTTCATACAGATTTGTTGATGCCATAGTTACTATTGAAGTGACGTGTGGGGACATGCTTCTTGGCTGTTTCCAGCCCTTTTTATTACTAGGATTTAAGGCCCCTTCATCCTTGGGTCTAGGGTGTATGAATACTATGAACACTTATATAATGGTAATTTAATAGATGTGTTTATATAGGTAAAATTTACCCACGACCTATGATTATGTATTATTTGGTGTATATATGTTAGACCTATAAGAGCTATTGGTATCCCCAATAGCATAAAATAAATCTAATTAGGCGGAGCTCCCTTTTAGGGGCCTTTAGGGTCACATTCATTGGTATAGGAGATGATATGCCCGTGTCCATTTATTGGTATAGGAGATGAGATGCACGTGTCCATAAATGCCTTACTTCCTGGTGAACGGGATATGAGTTCTTATCTTATGCCAACCACACCTTGGTGCTCAATGGTTCTTATGATGGACCATGAAGAAATATACACATTTTATTCTTTTATATTTTGATTTATTTCTGATATTTATTTTTGATTCTGTATCACTCTCTAGTTTTTTCATCTATTTACTCACTTTTATTTATTCATTTATCTATTTAGTTATTCTTTTGGTGGGTACATATATCCAATGGCTTTAGAATATTAATATATATAATATATGAATTACAAAATGAGAAAAATTTTCTTTAATCTATTAATCGCACTTTAGGGGAAGACATATGCTTCACACATCAGACATTGGTTTAGATAAACACGCCACAATTCGATTCTATACAAATTTAGATTATTATTATCTCCATATTGACCCAATAGATGTGGGGTATGTATATACACTATTTAATAGTCACTCTTTGTAGTTCATTTCTAGGCTATATATGCTTAACGCATAAGACACTTTATTGGGCTTATTCATTACACTTCACCCTCATACACTTATAGTTTAACACTAATATCTAGCATCATGAGCGTCATAGTATGCATCATTAGTCTCACTGTGTTTTTTCACTATTTATCTTCCATTTATTAATAAATTTTGATGTATTATTATCTTTTATTTTTTTCATATTTTATATCTTATATATATTTTTTATTCTTTGAATTTACTTATTCACTTTATTTTATATTCTGACATTGATTGCTCTTTGTCACACTGTCACATAATTTCATTATTGTATAGTTGAATTTTTATACACACAGACAATCTCACTACTTCATATTTTGGTACTATGATTCACAATACCGGTAGAGGTTTAAACAAAAAAACTTTTTTGTGATCTTTATTGTGATCCTTTTTGATCACCCTTATCTGATATAATATGAATGGATGGTTTATATCCATAATTATATTTATAGGATCATCAGTCATAATAGTGGAAGGTTACAATTATTATCATAGGTATTTCTTTATACAGATATCAGTGGGGCACAGACAATGAACGTATCACCGGGATAAGTAACACCAATATGATTAGATCTGTCTCCGTGATTACAACTCTTCCTAACCTTAACCAGGGTAAATTATAATATTAGTGTGTAATAGGCTACTACTGTGAATAATAGTTTCAGGCATCATATTGACATTTGGGTCTCACCATATTTATTTACACGTAAGGTACATGAGAGTGGCGTTATTAGGATTTATTATGCAAAATATATGAGATAAAACATATGGTGATATACTGGCGATGATTGTATATTTATTATATACATTTCTCGTTGCACAATCTCAATAAAGGGTATATCATAATATATCCAGTCTTGCTCTCTTTCATCCGGTTCACGATCTCCCTTTGCTTTTGGCTTCAATAGCGCTGCCCCTCTGCAGTTGGCTGCAGTAGTGGCGCCGCTGATTGGTCCAGACTTCCTTTAAATATACTTACCCGACGATCAGCTGGTAGATGCCTTGAGAAAGCTCGCTTTCAGAACGAAATGCACGTTGCCGTTGCACACGAGGGTCTCCTTAGCTAGTGTGGACTTTGTACTCAGCTGCTTTTAACGCTCAATTATTTAGCTTAACTTCTAATGCTGTATCTGCCGATAGTGCTGTTGTATTTGGCACTCGGCAGATTACTTTATTGCTGTTAGCAATATTAGGCATTTGCTTAATCACTGTGCTGCTGTATGCAGCACTAGTGATTGGTCTATTAATCTTGGTGAGAGGCTCTATGTAATTAGGAGCCTGTATTATTACCACGCAAACAAACTTTTTGCCAAGTGAGAAATATTGTATCTCTGGAAACCTATACAACCATTATTAAGTGACACAGATGTAAACCCTTTAACAAGTTATTTTATGCCCTATGGGACAGTAAGATACAAATATTTAGTCAATTTAAGGACTTCATAAAAACCATTCTCTCTCATCCAGATAATTGCCTGCTTGGCTATTCATAGGGTGTCTTAGAGATTATTTATTCCTCCTTGATAGGTCTACCTTATATTTACAATTATCAGCAATTATTTATAATTCCAGCAATTGGTTATTAGCAGCATTGAGTAATAGCAGATATATTATCAAAATTGAACCCTACATTCTAGTTATGGGCACCTTCCTTAGGAGTTCCCTCTAGTTTTTAATCACACATTGTCTTGTGTTATACTCACCATTGTATGTTTGTTTTTTATATTTCGCTGGCATCTGCTGCCAATGTGTTTGTATTAGGAAATCCCTTATGAGTTGTAATAATTAATTTAATCTAACAGTGGAATCAGAGTCTAATTTATTTTAAATAATAATCAATAAAGTATATAATTTTTTATCATACAATCTTTTCCACTGTTAATTAGGGAGCTCGAGTGCACCTATTTATTTCCCTTTCTTTTTCTTTTCGTTGTAAACATGTTACCATTATTAGGGAATGGTAGCACCAGAGGAGATGTTCCTAAGGGCACCTATTGTAATTTATGAGAAAGTGAGATATTCATGAACAGTATTATCCCTCTCCTCTTTGGTAACCCCCTACTATTATACAATAAAAAATTATTTTCAACCGTAGGGGATCATTCTTTATATTTGAAGTGCGGCAATCAGTTTTTTTGAGTTGGATACATACATATAGGAAACAAGGGTCATTAATAATAAAAGATGGTAGTCCCGAAAATAATAAATATGTAAAATAATAATATATATATTACAAGGGCACAGTCGTGTATAATAAACAGCATTCCGCCATTGACTTTTGGTCAGAGGTGTTTGAGGGGCTATAGCTCAGAAAATATTTTATGCATTAAGATGAAATTTTCGCCAGTCCATACAGATTGGTCTCCTTGTGCTGCAAGCCAAAACTTAAAGTGAAATATTTAAAAATGAAAAAACGGGAACAGGTTAAAGTGGAAAATGTTGCTGTTTTTTTCTACTTCCTGTTTTCAATGGCCACATTACATTAACATTTAATTGGGAAGGCATAACTCAGTGTAGAAAGGGTCTTTTCACTAGCCTTTTTTTTTTTGTTAGGGAGCTAATGGTCCAGGGGAGCGCCTTTGGGGGGGGTGAGGTTTCAGAGTAAATGACAGTTTATTTACAATTTAGGAAAATGTGCCCATTATAGAGATAGGAAATGTCACAGATTTCATAACATTGCGCATGTCAAGTGAGAGCCCTTGCTGGGTGCACTGAGACTGCCTTCAGATGAGAGGAGAAACATGGCTGACTTCTCTCGCACAGAGAAATTCCTCTGTGTGCAGGAAGAGAAGTCAGCCTTATTACCTCCTCCTGGTGGGCTGGGGGGTGTTTTGGGGTAATGGGGGACACACAAGTAAATTATGAGCTATTTATTTGCTTTAATTAAATAATTATTCCAAACCGTTGTGAGAGGAATCTTCTGCCACGCCCCCAGTGATGTCATAATTTATTCAGTGCACCAGCTGGGGGGCGGGAGATTTGAATGTGCAGCCTGTAATGGAGATCCATTGCAGTGCTCCAGTACACTGATTAGCGATGAAGACTGCTGGTGAATAAATGTATACAGTATATATGGATGTGGTAGCGAATGTCCGGGCCTAAGGATAGCTATTGAAAGTACCTTATAATTTCTTGTCACTTTGCCGAAGGTACAATCTGTCTTGGATATGAGAATAAAGTGACTATTTAAAGAATTAAGCAATCCCTCAACTTTCTGTATATGTACGGGCTTTTGTTTACCCGCTAAATCCCACGTGCAGTATACACACAGCGGGAGGAGGAGAATCCTTGAGTGACGGACTACTTCACTATAGGAAATATAAGGGAGGGAGGAGATCAACCTTTAGAGGAGTTTCCCCCAGGACACAGAAAGCACAGAAAACACGTGGACATCGTTTTGACATTTATATGAGCACTGATTGAAGGAATCACGTTTCACAAGGGTTTGTGTTTATGCGATAGATCCAAGAAGTTTGTTGTGTAAGTGCACACTTGGGTAGAGAGTGATTACAGTGTTAAGCAATATTGCGCAAGATTGTCTTTGTTTTTACTTTCCGATTTATAATAACATGGGGAGTTACGGATAGAGGCAAGACATCAGAGGGATCCTTGGGGCAGACACAAGAATTTGAACGTCAGCCTAGGAGACCTAAGAGGGAAGGACTACATTTATACTAAGGAAAGAACCTGATGAGCATACCACTCAAGAGAATAATTTTGTGAGTAGGAAATTGTGAGCCTCCTTGTTCTTTCTTTTATGAAAATAGTGTCACACAGAAATTCCTTTTCTCTTACGTTTCTGAGGATAACGGACGGAAGATAATAAGAAGACGGAAGACTATATCCAAGACAGATTGTACCTTTGGCAAAGTGACAAGAAATTATAAGATACTTTCAATAGCTATCCTTAGGCGCGGACTTCGCTACCACATTCATATACATTGTATAAGGACTATTGCTGATCCTAATTTATCCTTAGAGGAAGCTTTGGTTAATTTTTCTGTGGGGTTTTTGGGTGTTAACCGCTTGTGGTGCGACATCTGCGGCACCAAGGAGGAGCGCAGGACCTCTAGTTTTCTACTATTTTTTAGATAATTTTATTGCAAATGTATACAGTATACCAGTGCATCAGCATCAATCCAATCAATACACCAGTACTGTGACAAAAATTATTAAAAGGGTAATAACCATCACTCTTCTGCAGCACATATGCATGAAATCCCTATGTACGATCCCCTGCTACCCATGCTAAAACACAGAAAGCAGCAGTGATGGACCAGAAGCTGACAGAGGAGACAGAAGTCTCCTATTTATTGAATAGACTTGTCCATAAGTGGTACTGAATAGCAATGTGATGTCACACAACAGCGTCTGTCTCTGTCTCCTCAATAAGCCTGCACTCCACTTGTCCACCAGGAAAGGATCTTAAAGCATCTGGAACAAACTACCCCCATGACAAGGCTGAGAGTAGAGCCCCATAGCAGCAACAGCCAGCCCTTCGTAGTGGGTAATTGCTTGAAAAATCCCCAGCGCTCACACAGCCCAGTGTTCTCCCCAGGGCATTTTATCAAGGTGCTCCACCCGGCAATTTTAGCTTTCCATCCGGCCAAACCTGACCAAAACGTTGATTGTGATCTCCAGCTTTCAGTCTTGGTTGTGCTCAAAAGGACCGTAAAGGCTTAGTTCCCAGTAGTGCAGCACCAGCGAGGCGTTTCGCAGTGTGAATGTATGTCTGGATCCCGTCAAGTATTATTATTGCAAAGTATTACACTGCTCCCACCCAGCTGCTATTTAATACCACCCGGCTGGCAACATTTTCTGGGGTGAACACTGCAGCCTGGACTGACACCTGACACCACACTACCTTTACTGCTACAATCCTGCAGACAGCTTATCACATCCACAGAAACTTATCTCTGCTAGACGCTGTGATCCAGGCAGCTTACTGAGAAGACAGAGGCAAGGAAACCCCATCCCCCGACACCCAACCCCTCCTCCACTTCAGCTGATCTGCCGGGACCTGCAGCCAAGACACCACAGGAGCAAGTCTGTAACTGTAACTATAAGTCTATCATTCCTCACTATTGTGTGTGCCCTCTATCTGTACTATACTGTACACATACCCCTCCTTACACTACACCCCTCCCCAACATTACACCAAACACATACCTCTCCCCCATACACATGCCCCTCCTCCACACACATACCCCTCCCCAACACTACACCATACACATACCAATCCCCCACACACATACCCATACAGCTGACTGGACACAGAAGGAGGGACAATAAGGTTGACAGAAAATAATTAAAAAGGGGGCAAAAAGCCTGGCTGGACACAGAAGGAGGGGCAATAAGGCTGACTGGACACATAGAAGAGAGGGCATTAAGGCTGGAAAGTCACAAAGAAAGAAGGGGCAATAAGGCTAACTGGACACACAAGGAAGGGGCAATAAAGCTTATTGAGCACACAAAAGTAAGGTGCAGAAAGGCTGGCAGGTCCGACACACACAAGGAAGAGGCATAAATGCTTTTTGAACACACACAAGGAAGTGTATATATAGTATATAACAGTGGCCCAGATCCAGAACAACGCTTGTGTGCGAATTTACGTGTGGCGGAGACGTAAAATCGCGTTTTGGTAAGTACTGCGCATGCGCACCATAGAAAATACGCTCCGTAACATAGCGTAAATGTGAACGTATGGGCCATTCACGTATGTGTCCCGTAAATTCTTACGTGTGGGCGTGCCAATTTTACGAGTCAAAAATACGTCTGAAATACGTATGGGCGTATATATTTAAACAGTATGGGCGTGCTTAGCTGCGTAAATACGTGTTGCTCATACGTACGTGTGCGTATGACATCAGTTACGTGGGCAAAAGTTAAGGAAGGGTTTGGAAAGTGGATCTCGGACAAAATACGTACGTCAAGGGGTGTACCAAGGGGAGTGTATAGAAGGTACGCACGCGTAAATATGCTACGCGAGTAAACGTATGGCAAGCGGAGTTCTGGATCTACCCCAGTGTGTTTATGTGCGGGGAGTAGTGTAATTGGGTGTATGTGTTGGGTGTAGTATAAGGGGGTGTACGTGTGGGGCATAATGTAAGGGGTGAATGTGTGGTTATGATGTGTAATGTGAAGAAGTGTATATGTGGGGTGCAGTATAAGGGGGAGTATGTGTTTATTAATGTGTACTGTAAGGGGATGTAGATAAAGGGGTGTATGTTGGTATAGTGTAAGAGAGTGTGTGTTATGATGTGTAATGTAAGAGGGTGTATGTGTGTTATTATGTGTAATATAAGGAAGTGTATGTGTGGGGTGTGGTGTAAGGAGGTGTATGTGTGGGGTATAGTGTAAAGGGGGTGTATGTGTTGTGTATGTGTATTATAAAAAAATGAAAATAGTAAAAATAAATATATATTACCTGACTCTTCCGAGTCCAGTCCAGTTCATGCTGTGTGCACCCTGTGTCACACTGTAGTCTGTAAAGGCTGTATTGCCAATGCCCATGGGGTGTAGTGTAAGAGGGTGTATGTGTATTATGATATGTAATGTAAGGGACTGTGTGTGTGGGTAATAGTGTAAGGGGGTGTATTTGTGGTGTGTAGTTGTGTGTAGTGTAAGGAAGTGTATGTGTTGGGTGAAGTGTAAGGAGGTGTATGCATGGTTATGATGTGTAGTGTAAGGAGATGTATGTGTGGGATGTAGTGTAAGGGGGTTTATGTGTGGAGTGAAGTGTAAGAGAATGTATGTGGGGGGTAAAGTGTAAAAGCAGTGTATGTTGGGCGTGTATGTGTGCTGTGTAATGTAAGGGGGTTTATGTGCGGGCTGT
>WWET01010051.1:11461-22499 GCA_011038615.1 Limnodynastes dumerilii
TTATGATATGTAGTGTAAGGGGGTGTAGGTGTGGGGTGTAGTGTAAGGGGGTGTTTGTAGGGGGTTTAGTGTAAGAAGTGTAGTGCAAGGGGGTGTAGTGTATAAGGGGGTGTAGTGTAAGGGGATGTATGTGCTAGGTATAGTGTAAGATGGTGTATGTGGGGGACTATGTGTGGAGTGGAGTGGAAGGGAATGTTTGTGGGGGGTGTATGGCGCAGTTTAAGGAAGTGTATGTGAGGGGTGTAGATGCGGGGTGTAGTGTAAGGGGGGTGTATGTGTGTTATTAATAAATGAATATAGTAAAAATAAATAAATCTTACCTGACTCTCCCATGTCAGCATCACATCCAGTACGGTCCATGCTGTATGCACCCTTTGTTGCACTGTAAGAAAGTTAGCGTCTGTGAAGGCTGTATTGCCCATACCCATGGGATGTAGTGTAAGGGTGTGAAATATAAGAGAGTGTATGTGTGGGGTGTAGTGTAAGGGGGTGTATGTGTGTTATGATGTTTAATGTAAGGGTGTGTGTGTGGGGAGTAGTGTAAGAGGGTGTATTATGTGTGTTATGATGTGTAATGTAAAAGGGTGTATGAGTTGGGAGTAGTGTAAGTGAGTGTATGTGTTGGGTGTAGTGTAAGGGTGTGAGTGTGTGGTATGTAAATGTAATGGTGTGTGTGTATGGTGTGTAGTGTAAGAGGGTGCATGTGTGGGGTGTAGTGTAAGGAGGTATGCATGGTTATGATGTGTAGTGTAAGGGGATGTATGTGTGGAGTGGAGTGTAAGGGGTTGTATGTGTGGAGTGGAGTGTAAGAGGATGTATGTGGGGGTTGTAGTTTAAATAAGTGCATGTGCGGGGTGTATGTGTGCTGTGTATCATAAGGGTTGTATATGTGGACTGTAGTGTAAGGGGTAACAAGGTTTATAGAGGTTTTTCTGACCACTGGAGAAGCTGCTGCTAATCACCAGTGTACTGACTCCTACCCATGGAGTTAAACTTCAATATAAAATACAGCCAGGCTAGTGTACACTTCGTTAATCAGCGCTGCTATCTCTTATATGTTTAACATCAAAAGTTATGTTCCAGTAATCACTGAAATAGTATTAATGGGTCTTCTAAAACCACAGTAACAGCCCCATAACCAACAATTGTACAAAATATTAGTTGTTCCTCCAAAAATGATTGCCTTACAGTAAAAACTATTAAAATGATATTCAGTAATTATTGTATCTTATAATATTAAGGTCCTTCTGGGATATGAATATCAATGACGTTGATTTGTGTAACTTTCTATCAAAACTAACAAAAATACTAAACAATGTAACAATAAACAGTGTTTCAATAAACAGTTCAATAATCCTCCTGGTGATGTAATGTTAAATTGTAGTCTATCAAGGTGTAAAAGCCCCAGAGTTCTATTATGCAGCCCTATTTCAAGTCTTTGGGCTAGTCCATCTGGGAACAGGTAAATGTAGTGTCGCAAGACCAGGGGTTTAGGTTTCCATTTTCTAGGCGATCCATAGGGACAGTCACTTCTTTAGCAGCAGAAAATCATGAGACATCAATGCTGATATTGTGCAAATCAGGATGTGTGGTTTATTGACACACTAATTTAGCAGCACATAAAACAAACTCATAAAAATAAATCCTAGGCCTGTCTGACCACTAACTGATACAATAGAGAAATCCCTCTCTATGGTGACTGGACCTTGTGCCCAGCTCACAAATATACAAAATACACAGTTCACCTGTGGGCTGCTCACAGCCTCCCTGGCTGTGTCTGGATGGCGTGATCTCTCCAGAGGCCACTTGCCTCACTGACTCCAGTTGAGAAAAACCTGTTGAATTTCTTACAATCCCTATATGCAGCACACACAGGTGTCCTCCTAATCAACCTGTTCCCAGATGGACTAGCCCAAAGACTTGAAATAGGGCTGCATAATAGAACTCTGGGGCTTTTACACAGCTCCTGCCTCCTAAATCCAGTAGTTCTATTACATATGCCCCCCTTGTTTCAACCTAGGGGTGAGAACAACTTTCAGTGAACGCATTCTGGACATTGCATTCATCTGTCCTTCTTCCTCTTTATAGTCTGTACAATTTACCCCCCATAATACCTTTTCTGCCAAAACAATCAGTATTCTTAGGAAATTCAGTAAACTTTCAAGTTTTACATTTACCAACAATTTATTTTTTATTGTCAGTATTAATGCCTTCTCCTGTGCTGACATGATCAGATCTACATCTGATCCGGCAGTTTCACGGTCTCTCCACCGCAGCTCTGACTCAGCCTCTCTCCCTCGCGGTGCGCGCTGTACAAGCATATCACGCAACATCTATATACAGTGCGCGACGTGTGGGAGACAGCCAGAGGCACAGCTGTGGTGGAGAAAGCCTGAAACTGCCAGAGGGACCGCTGGAGGGACAGAAAAGGTAAGTTTAGTGTTACATCCCCTGTATAAGACCTATTTTTTGTCTAATAAAAGGTGCGTCTTATACATGGGGAAATACAGTAACCTCTATTTATAAAAGTACCCTTCCTGGCACTCATATTCAGACTTCTCTTAACACTACTATCTTTTGAACTAACATTACCAGAAAAGCAGCCTCTCCATAAAGGTCTATACTTATCAGAATCATCCTTATTTCCAAGACCTCTCACATCACCAATGTTTCTATTACCTGGCCTAGCATTTTTATTTGTCAGATCATATTTCAGCATGGTATTTTCCTTAGTAGAGGTTTTAGAGTAGTACATCTTAGTAGGTACAATGCCACAACTAGTCCCTTTCTTTCCATGTTGTACACACAGTTTTTTTTTACTGGAGCCCTCTCCTTTTTCTAACTCATCAACACCCTCAATCTCTAGGAAAGAGTTACTAGAGTTACTATAGGGTACTGCATCACTGACTTCACTGTTTACTGCCTGGTCTTCTAAGCTGGACAATGACAGCTTGTCAGAAGATTCGGAGGATATACCTACTGTTACTGGTTCATGTGTGGTCATTACAAATTCTGAGTCACTTTTCTCAGCACTAATATCTAGGACCACCTGCCATACTGAACCATTCTCCAGAAGAGTCCATTCAGTATTACCAATAGGCTACCACAGAAGTCACTTTCCTCAATTACTTCATCAGTTATTGTCAAACCATTCATCAGAAAAACTAAGTCTGACAATTCCTCCTCAATACTTGCAGGACCAACTTTTACACCACCAGGGGTGCCTTCTTCCAGCTGGGCTATAACACAATTGCAAGTGTTTTCTCCTACACCTAACATAGGAGGCATTTTTCCCACATCATCAGGGTTCACCTTTTTTACCTTTAATACCTTCCCTGTTACTCCCTCATGAACCAGTAGTTCTGTTACAGTAGCGATCAACTTGATACATTTCAAAATCTTCCTAGTAAGAGCCAAATATAGACCCGGATTCACACTACCGAAATACAGCATATACATCCGTAGTTTACTGTTTTTTGCTACTGCGCATGCGTAGTAATTTTTTTACGTAATCTATGTATCTTTTCATTATGAAGACTGCATATACGCAATCTACGTAACAAAAAGATACGTAGATTACATAAAAAATTTACTGCGCATGCGCAGTAGAAAAAAATGGTAAACTACGTATATGCTATACGTCCGGTAGTGTAAATCCGGGCCTATATAGCGATGCTGAGGATACCATACTTACCATGCAAAACACGATTGATACTCTCACACAAACCGTACATTCATTAACAGACAAATTAGATGATTTAGAGAATCGTAATCACCGCAACAACCTACGTTTTGTAGGTGTGCCAGAATACATCCAGACTTAATTAGTGGTGATATTGCAAAGGCTCTATTAGTGACACCTACAGCTGGAACTATCAATATAGAAAGAGCCCATAGAATTGGCCCAGAAAGAGATACACGAACGAGAAATCCCAGACAAGTTATAGCACGCTTTCTTAACTTTCGGGATAGAGAAAACATGCTCTTTGCATACAGAAAATGCACCACCCTGATGGTGAGGAATTTTAAGGTTCTCATCTTTCAGGATTTTTCTAACTCTGTTACTCAAAAAAGAAAGGAATTTACACTTGTTTCTAATAATAAGGTTAACTACTTTTGTTGACATGTTAAACTATTTCTGGTTGTCTAGGAGCGGCAGATTCACCGCATTGTTTATGTTACTGTTTCAAAACATGATAATACATTACCTGTTGAAGACTCAACTAGAGTTACTTAAAAGAAATTGTTTTTCTTCTGCTATCTTTTCTACCTATTCCTACTTGTTATTTCCTGGGGACTATTGGGAAAAATCACAATATAGACGAATTTTTAAGATGGATATGATGAATCTATTGATCCAACACAAAGAATTTTTTCCATGACTACAAATAATGCTAACCTAGAGGGAAATTCTGTCCAGTCTTGTTATAATTTCAAATTTATTTCTTGGAATGTCTCTGGTTTAAACTCAGCTATAAAGCGTGCTAGAGTGCTATCACATTTGAAATCTTTTTCGCCCAGATGTGGTCATGCTGCAGGAAACAGATTGGCTAAATGAACCATCTTGTACTTTGAAGGGGAATTGGATTTCTGAGTGTATTTCTGCTCCCTTTATTAAAAAAAAAAAGAGGAGTAGCTATACTACTGGGAAAAAATCTACAGCAGGAAATATTATTTAAAATGATTGATCCAGAAGGCCGATATATTCTTCTGGGTCTAACCATAAAGGGAGAATGATATACATTTCTTAATATATATGCACCAAATCCTCCTAATCAACAATTCTATAATAACATATCTAATCTACTGTTGCAGCATGATCATCCTAATTTACTCATAGGTGGAGATTTCAATTTAACATTTGATGACACCATAGATAGATCTACTCCCCTACCAGTATCAGTTTCAGTTTCACGGGCTACACTCCCAAATTTCTGCTTGACGCACCATTTAATTGATCCTTGGCGGTTACAAAACCTAACTAGTAGAGAATACACCTATTACTCGCACGTGCATAACTTATTTACCAGAATTCATTATCTTTTGATACAAGACAAATTATTCCCTAGAATTGAAAAGTCTACCATCGCAAATATTTTAATATCAGACCATGCCCCTATTAGTTTATTACACATACGCAAACTACTTATAAAAATAGAATATGGCTCTTTCCTTCGTATTTATCACAAAATGAAAATTTTAAAGAATATGTGAAATACCATTGGCGTGATTATTTGGATAACAATATGATCCATAACGATGATCCAGCATTATTATGGGTAGCTTCTAAAGCTGTAATGAGGGGCAATATAATCTCTTACCTCAGTAACAAAAGCAAACATATATCCTTACAACTTCAGACTCTGAACACTAATTTACATACGGCATATACAAAATACCTTGCAGACCCTTCGGACTCAAATAGAATCATATATTTCAATTGTAAACAATTACTTAAGACCTTTACGATGGAGGAGGCTAGAAAAAGGGTGGAATTCACTAAAAATAAATTTTTTCGATGGGTGGGAAAAACAGGAAAAATTTTAGCTAATATGGTCTGACAACAAACACAAAAACAATGTATTACAAAAATAAAGGATCCAGACTCTACTAAGTTATTAACATCACAAGAAAATATAGCCACTCAATTTCTTAACTACTTTCAATCGTTATATTCTGCCATGCCAGACAAACCTCATCTTTCCCCAAAATTACTTAGGGAGGCAAGATTACTGTCACTAACAGAGGAACAGCAGGAATTTCTAAATTCCCCAATAACTGAAAAGGAACTGGAAAATGCGATCAAATCCATGCCCTCCAATAAATCCCAAGGTCCAGATGGGTTAAATGGGGATTATTATAAACTTTTGAGAGATGATATTGTCCCTCCAAAAGGAGAAAGGGTTGAGCCTGAAACTGGTCAAGTGACTCATAGGAAGGAGAGGATGTCTGGACCACAAGTTTCCGTTTCCCTGAGTACCGTGTGGAGGAGATACAGACTGCACTGAGGCTGCCGTTGTAGAGATCTGGACGTCCCGACAGCACAGAGCAGACAGGATGATCTGCTGCTTCCTCCCCTCTCTCAGGAGTACTGATTCACAATCAAGATCTTTGCTGCAATTTATAACTAATTTCTGAAAATTTGTGGATTGGGACGGTGACTACACATCAGGAAATTTCTTATTGAATTCCCAGACTTGTATGCCGCTCACAAGTACTGTATAGGATTAAGGACAATTTTTATTTTATTTTTACATTTAATATTGTATAGAGGTTTATTATATTGAAGAGAGGCCATTTTTTATCACAGACACACAGCGGTGGTGATATCTGCCTCTGATGAAAAAATAATTAATTGGGCTTTTAGATGGTTCACCTGGAGACGGAAAAAAAACCTAAAATTAGTTTGAGGACTCTACAGCGGACTCAATCAGAGTCATAAATTTCCCTAATATTTTATTATATAATCAGGCAGCAATATGCCGTTATATAAAAGACTGGTTAACTAAACAGAGTAACCAGAGCCGGATTAAGACTTGATGGGGCCCTAAGCAAGATACCGATTTGAGGGCCCCCCAAATTAATCAATATTTTTAGTGCTTACCTTATTCATCCACCTTAAATTTGTAATTTAACCTCCTTATATTCAACACTGACACATTTAACTTTTCACAGCTTTAAATTGATTAAAAAAACAAACAAATATAAAACAAAAATTATTTATTTAAACACCTGATACCATAAAGTGCAAACAATGTAAAACTATACACTACAAAACAATGTATAGTAACTCTTCACACCAAACACAAGAGATAGTGCAAACAGTGTGATACAAAAAATTATAGTGCAAACAGTGCTATACAAAAAATATTAACTTTTAAACTCCTTATATAAAAACAGTGCAAATAACAGTACACAAAAAAATATTTTAGCCTTAAATGACAAAGTGCAAACAATGAGAACATCTTTTTTTTAAATAAACAATTCCTTTTTAAAGTAACAGTGCAAACAATCTTATACAAAGTCATAACTTTCATTACATTCAATAGACAAAGTGCAAATAATGTTACCAAAAACTTAACGCTTGACATAAAACAGTACAAACAATGGATTTTTTTTCATCAAAACTAGTATAGAACTTAAACTTTTTAACTATTGCTACAGCATTATTTTTCGTGCTTTTTTTTTTGCAAAAGCATCCACTATGTCATTAAAGTCCAGCTGTCTAACAAGACCTGATTCCACAGCTAGCAAAGATAGTGCAGATAGACGATCTTGGCCCATGGAGCCTTTAATTTTTTATTCGCTTTAAACAAGAAAATGACCGCTCTCCACTGGCATTGGCAATAGGCATACATAAAAAAATACGTAGCATTGTTTCCGTGTTAGGAAATGTGTTCTGGAGATCGTGGTCAATTATATACTGCCTCATTGCCAGTGGGTTATCCTCCTGAGGTAGCATTGAAGAAAACTGAATAAATTCTTCTGTAAAACTGTCTTCTAGATCATCAGGTCAAAGGTTTTGCAGATTATCTGTCAAACTTCGCAGCTCATTTATTGGTATTGTAGATGCTTTCTTAAGAAATGCAAATCGCCTATTGATGTTTTCATAGGATTTGCTTCTTTTATTGAGCTCCACAAGAAGACGATCTATTATAATATAGAATGTGTCGAAAATGAATTTGTCCCGTGCTGGAAAAGTTGGTTCGTCACTGGTGTCTTCCTCATCATGGAAACGCTTCTGTTTTTTTGAGCGCTTCCCTTCACCTGCATAAAAATGGTTTGATGTAATTTCTTTTGCTTCCTTCTCAAAGATATCAAAAGAAAATCTCATTTTTTCAACATAATCTGCAAGTGAACTGTAGAGATTCACTACTTCATCAATGCCAATATTAATTTTTTGCAAAGTCTTGCTTGTTGCATTTAACCTTTCAAGAATGTTACCCTATACAACAAGCATAATGGCAGTTTCAAATGCATTCAGTTTATGTTCCAGGCCTTTTGCTTCTCCTCGAGCATTCGCAGGATGGTCTTCTGAGCTCTTCAATTCATTAAGTGCATCAACAACAAACTTGAAACCTTTTCTTAATGCTTTTGCAGCATCTGCACGAGCTGACCATCTTGTTGCTGACAACCTTTTTAGGGTAAGGTGTCCAGGAGCTTTGCTTAGATGTTTTGTTAGTAATTCCCATCGATAAGTAGATGAAGAAAAAAAGGTGTAAAGGCACTCCAAAAAAATCAAAGAACGCCACAGCTGTGACACAAGAATCAGCAGCACATGCTCCCACTAAATTTAAAGAGTGAGCAGAACACGCTATATACAGTGCTAACGGATTGATTGTAGCAATTCTTGGTGGCAAGCCATTGTATTTTCCTGACATATTGCTGGCATTGTCATAGCTTTGTCCTTGACAGTTGGCAATATCAATATCTTTATCAGAAAGCACAGATAGTAAAGTGCTTTCAAGGTGTGCACCAGTATGGGAATGTATAGACACAAACCCTAAAAATCGCTCTACTGGTCCATCTTTGTTTAGATATCTCACGACTATTGCTAGTTGATCAATATGACTGAGATCCGGCGTTGAGTCCACAATAACAGAATAATATTTGGCCCTTTTAAGTTCATGGACTATTGTTTCCAAAACTTTAGCTCCCATGAGTTCAATAAATTCTTCAACGGTGGTTGAGGACATATAATTGCTTACGCCTCTTCCTGACCCTCCATATTGCTTGATGTGATTTTCAAGAAACGGATCAAATTGGGCAATAAGCTCTAGACATCCGAGAAAACATCCATTCTCTGAAGAATCAAATAATTCATCGTTACCACAAAAGGGTAAGCCACGTTCTCCTAGGAACTTGATGACAGCAACAACTCTTCTTAAAACTTCTCTCCAATATTTCTGTTCTTGATCCATTTAAACAGCAAGGGCTTGGTCTATCCGGCAACCAATTTTGGCTCGTTGTGTAAATTTCATTACACAGCTGCGATGATCAGTTGAGGTTTCATGTTCCTTAAACCTTGCGCCAGCATTTTTCCAGTCATTAAATCCTGATGTGACAAGGGCATGTGCTATATTGCTGTATAGCTTACAAGGAATGCAGAATACAGTGCCTTTTGATTTGGAGTAAATAAGCCAGTCACGGTGAACATTTTCTCCATTAATTCTTTTCCTCCAAAATAGAAGTCGTGTGCCATCAGAATAGATTCTCCTGGATGCAGAAAAATCTGATGAAGTATTTTTTAAAGGGTTGCGGGAAAAATATTCTCTCATAGATTCCGTAATGTTATTATCCAGTCCCCAGTCAGCAGGATCATGAGAATAACTTACAATTATATCATCCTCCTTTGATTTTCTTGATTAAACTTGTCCACTTGACATGGCAGAAGATGATGCTTCAATGCTCTCCGTCTGAAGATCTACACAGATAACAGAAGAGGTCTGTTGCACATCAGCTGCTTCAATGTCATGAGATGGTGCAGACTGCAAGCTTGTGATATTGGAGGTTTCATCGATGGGGCAAGCATCCTCCTGTACACCTTTATCCACGATACTGCACTGAGAAGATCCTGGTGCATCAAATTCTGGTGCAGGATCATTAGAGGACACTGTAGGGAGCTTTGGTGTGATGAAAGACTGCATCCATTTTTGTTGTTTCAGGGTCTCCTTTTCCATTTCTCTCTTCTTCTTCCGTTTAGCAGACCCAGATAAGTGCTTATACATTTTGGATGATGAAGAATGTTGTAGTTTTTCTACAGAATAAGAAGTGTTATTTCTGCATGTGCAGAAATACAAAAAATACTGTATTATAAAGTAATTAATAACAGCAAAACAAATCCAAGAACTCAGAATAAGGGGAAAAGGGAATCATATTCATGATGCCCAATGCAAAGATATAGATAGTATAGACGACAGGAGCCTGTGAGCAGGGCCGTATTACCCTGATATAGAGATATAGAGAGAACGATAAAGAGAGAGCGCGCAATAGGACTATATATACATATTTATGAAAGGATGGTCGATAGCGATATACAAAATGGAAGTTGCTCAGATCAATTTATAGGGTAACAGAAACAAAGGGAAGAAAATGCCCCAGCAACACTGCCATTAACCAGTAACACACTATACCGTCTATCTGTAACATACACACAGGATAGAGAATGTCCGGCAACACTGCCGTTACCAGTAACACACTATACCATTCTATCTGTAACATACACACAGCATAGAGAATGTCCAGTAACACACTATACCATATTATCTGTAACATACACACAGGATAGAGAATGTCCAGCAACACTGCCATTACCAGTAACACATTATACCATTCTATCTGTAACAAATATTCGCATATATATGATAAGCCACCAGCCACCGTAACGTAACAGCCGTTCATGATGGTAGACAGAGATGTATACAGATATAAGCAATAACCAAATAGATGAAGCAAGCAGTCACTATATCACAGCATGTGCCAGACTAAACAGGTTTCAATGAAATGTATTGTGTAGAGAACTCAAAGCCAGCATTCCTATTGTTAACTTAAAGAAGTATACCCAAGTTTTAATGTAACAACCCCGCACCGCACACACAAAGATCAGAACAAATGGTATATTTTAAATATCTATTTTTTTCTCTAAGTATGTATGTATGTACACACATTCCTTTCATACATCATAAATGTATGTATACACTGTTTGCTATAAATATATATTTATGGCAGGATGATAGATAGATATGGGAGAGGTAGATAGATATGAGATAGATAGATAGATAGATAGATAGATAGATAGATAGATAGATAGATAGATAGATAGAATGAGTGAGACAAGCAGTCACTATAGGAAAGAATCCCACAGCAGGTGCCAGACTAATATGTTTCACTATAGGAAAGAATCCCACAGCAGGTGCCAGACTAATATGTTTTAATAAAGTTACTCGTCTATTATTATTATTATTAACGTTTATTTATAAGGCGCCACACGGTATCCGCAGCACCGTGTAAAACAACAGTTGCATATACAATACAATAA
>WWET01010053.1:0-13340 GCA_011038615.1 Limnodynastes dumerilii
TTACTGCCGCATTACTACAGACTCTTTCTGGTTTCTAGGGACAAACTGGCTGCACCTCATTCCTCTCACGCCCTACACTGCTAACAAAGGGTTAACAAGTGACAGACCCGGAATTTCTACTTGGACCAGTATACAATGGAGAGTGTGCACAGAGTGTATACAATTCCAAGGGGGCCGTCCACCCTATGCTCCATGTGATAGACTGTCTGAAATATTTCTCTCACTCTCTCTCTTACCACTCTCTGTCTGTTTCTTAAGCGCCCTCTCTCTCTCTCTCTCTCTCTCTCTCTCTCTCTCACACACACACTCTTACTCTATCTCTACCTCTTTAATTATACCCTCTCTCTTTATCTCACTACCTCTCTCTCCTCTCCCTTTCTCTCTCAGTGCAGAGTAGAGCCAGGGGCAGAGCAGAGGAAAGATGCGGAGGGGAGTGCAGGGACAGAGCGGAGGAGAGAGACAAGGAGAAAGCTAGGAACAGAGCGGAGGGGAGATCAGGGACAGAGCAAAGGAGAGAGTGAAGATAGAACATAGGATAGAGCCGGGAAAGACAGGTGGAGAGAGTGGGGAAAGAGCGGAGGAGAGAGTGGGCACAAAGAGAAGGAGAGCAGGAACAGTGCGGAGGAGAGAGTGGGGGCAAAGAGCGGGACAGAGAGTAGGACAGATAAGGAACAGAGCGATGGGAGCAGGGTGGAGGAGAGAGTGGGTACAGAGCTGAGGAGAGGAGAGATAGTACAAAAGGAAGAGGCAAAATCAAGGTCAGGAGAAAGAGGTAATGTTACACAAAAAGTAATTAAAGGAATGTAGTAAGGCAGCAACCAAGAACTAGATTACGGAATGAAGCACATAGATCTTGGTTTATGTAGACCATAGGGGGAACCTAAACAGAGCATGAACACAGTAAAATTACAAAACACTGTCCAGTAGCCAGAATAGCTCAGCCCACAAAGACCCTGGGTTCAAATCACACCACTAGGTTCTGCGATGTCTCCCACAGTAGAGATCTAGGACTCAGAGAGGATTGTGGGTCTTGGTGCTATGTTCCTCACAGTACATATATGGGAATCAGAGGGGATTGTGGGTCTTGGTGCTGCTATGTCCAACGTAGTATAGATCTAGGAAAGAGAGGAGATTATGGGTCTTGCTCCTGCTATGTTCCTCACAGTAGAGATCTGGGAATCAGAGAGGATTGTGGGTCTTGGTGCTGCTATGTTCCTTACCATATAGATCTAGGAAACAGAGGGGATTGTGGGTCTTGGTTCTGCTATGTTCCTCACAGTAGAGATCTGGGAATCAGAGAGGATTGTGGGTCTTGGTGCTCTGTTCCTCACAGTATAGATCTGGAATCAGAGGGGATTGTGGGTCTTGGTGCTGCTATGTTCCTCACCATATAGATCTAGGAAACAGAGGGGATTGTGGGTCTTGGTGCTGCTATGTTCCTCATATTAGAGTTCTGGGAATCAGAGGGAATTGTGGGTCTACGTGCTGCTATGTTCCTCACAGTAGAGATCTAGGAAAGAGAGGGGATTGTGGGTCTTGCTACTGCTATGTTCCTCACAGTAGAGATCTAGGAAACAGAGGAGATTTTGGGTCTTGGTGCTATGTTCCTCATATTAGAGATCTGGGAATCAGAGGGGATTGTGGGTCTTGGTGCTGCTATGTTCCTCACAGTACATATCTGGGAATCAGAGGGGATTGTGGGTCTTGGTGCTATGTTCCTCATATTAGAGATCTGGGAATCAGAGGAGATTGTGGGTCTTGGTGCTGCTATGTTCCTCACAGTACATATCTGGGAATCAGAGGGGATTGTGGGTCTTGGTGCTGCTATGCTTCTCACAGTAGAGATCTAGGAAATAGAAGGGATTGTGGGTCTTGCTGCTGCCATGTTCCTCACAGTAAGATCTGGGAAAGAGAGGGGATTGTGGGTCTTGGTGCTGCCATGTTCCTCACAGGAGAGATCTGGGAAACAGAGGGAATTGTGGGACTTGGTGCTATGTTCCTCACAGGAGAGATCTAGGAAACAGAGGGGATTGTGGGTCTTGGTGCTGCCATGTTCCTCACAGAAGAGATCTGGGAAACAGAGGGAATTGTGGGACTTGGTGCTATGTTCCTCACAGGAGAGATCTAGGAAACAGAGGGGATTGTGGGTCTTGGGCGTGTCTTGCTCAGCTACTTTTTGATGGTTTGTTTCTTTTCCAAATTTTTCTTCTCCTTTTTAATTCATTTTTTGTAATTTATTTGATATGGTCGCTATATATCGAAAATGTATATTGTTATTGTTATCTCTATGTTATATGTAGTAAGATAGCTTTTATATTAACAATAATGATAATATTTTATTATTTTATTTCTCAGTGAGATACCAGGAATGCTATGATTATAACATTAATCAATGTATTATCCTTGCAGCTCTTATATGCCAAAATCTAATATCTAGACCATTTTGGGTCACTCTGATACAATTGACTAATGGCTGGCATAGAGAGAGTTAACACAGAGGTGTTGACTAATCAAGTGAACATAAGATATAAAAGGCGGTACCTGCACCTATCTGATCTATGCTTCTGATTAAATCCTTGTTAGGAAGAAATGCATCAGGCTGGTCCTTGTTCTTGTTCTTTATGGTCCCATACTGATATCTTACTGGGAACATTAGATACCTCAAATGTCTTCCTTCATACAACCTCTCAACAATAGCCAGCGGGTGCACACGCTGGGCTTTACCGAGGATTGAGTCTACTGATTACTCACCTGCATTCACCATCTGGGACGGAGCTGTAGACCTAAGTGCTCTGACAAAGTCCACACTTCGGGCCGTGAGCCACGCTTCTAACCATATCAGCCTGATCCATCCTACCATCTGATGGCCCAGCAAGTATACTAAGTTTATTCTATCGGACCCACAATACGTGAATTATCGGGACCACATGCACCACATTGACAGTGAAACACGTGAGTGATTTGGTGACAATTCCTTTGCCTAAGGACTGGTGAGAAAGGCTATAGCAGACTATTTATCTTCTTGTCTCTGACACCTTAATAGCAGTTTTTTTCCTCATTACCTGAATTATCTATACGGCAATATATCTGAAAGGTTATTTTATATCATTTGGAGGTCTGTTTGAAGAGTTTAAGTGGACTATTTATAGCTGTCAATATTGCATAATATTTGCACTTTTTTTTTAGTATTGCATTTGATATGTGGAGTCTCTAGATTACTTCTAGCATCTTTTACTTTTATGCATGTTTCTTGTATATTTATGTGTTATGGGTCCATAAATGTTCTGTATCAGTAAAATTGTATATTAATAAGCATTTTTCCCTGTTAGCGATCATATCAAATTGATTTTTAGATTAGTTTATCTAATTATTTAATTTTTTTATTTTTTTATTTTACTTTGAGTGGTATTAAGTTTCTGGGGGTTTGCCCCGGTAGGATCCATCGGGCCAGAACAAACTGTCACGTTCAAGGGATTAGTGGGATCTGTTCCGGGCTTCAGGGAATAAGACAGTTGAGATGGTGTAAATTGAAAGTTAGCCGGTTTAATGAAGGACAGGTGCATACAGAAATGAACAGTAAATAATAACAGTAAACAGTCTTGAAATCAAAGTGTGTAGAGGGGCAAAGGGCAATGGAGGTGCACGTGGTTTGGAAAAGTCCTTGAGTAGAAAGGGACACACAGGCAGGTGTGGCAAGGTTGCCTGGAGGGCTGGAGAGCGGGTATGACATGGTAGAGCCGCTGACAGACGGTTCCTGACATGGTAAGTGCGGCGCTTGCTGCTGCATATTGTGACAGTTCCTCACAGAAGAGATCTGGGAAACAGAGGGGGTCGTGGGTCTACGTGCTGCTATGTTCCTCACAGTAGAGATCTAGGAAACAGAGGGGATTGTGGGTCTTGCTACTGCTATGTTCCTCACAGTAGAGATCTAGGAAAGAGAGGGGATTGTGGGTCTTGGTGCTATATTCCTCACAGTAGAGATCTAGGAATCAGAGGGATTGTGGGTCTTGGTGCTATGTTCCTCACAGAGATCTTGAAAACAGAGGGGATTGTGGGTCTTTGTGCTATGTTCCTCACAGAATAGATCTAGGAAAGAGAGGGGATTGTGGGTCTTGGTGCTATGTTTCTCGCAGTATAGAACTAGGAAACAGAGTGGATTGTGGGTCTTGGTGCTATGTTCCTCACAGAGATCTTGAAAACAGAGGTGATTGTGGTTCTTTGTGCTATGTTCCTCACAATATTGATCTAGAAAACAGAGGGGATTGTGGGTCTTGGTGCTATGTTCCTCACAGAGATCTTGAAAACAGAGGTGATTGTGGTTCTTTGTGCTATGTTCCTCACAATATTGATCTAGAAAAGAGAGAGGATTGTGGGTCTTGGTGTTGCTATGTTCCTCACAGAAGAGATGAAGAGATCTGGGAAACAGAGGGGGTCGTGGGTCTTGGTGCTATGTTTCTCGCAATATAGTTCTAGAAATCAGAGGGGATTGTGGGTCTTGGTCTTGCTATGTTTCTCGCAGTATACATCTAGGAATCAGAGGGGATTGTGTTACACGCTGCAGGAGAAATCCTAGCAGGATGTGAAGTTCCTCTTTGTTAAAGTTATGCCATTTTTAATGCACAGATGTTTAAAGTCTGTTCAGTTACTGCTGCTGTTGCAAACAGCAAATAAAATTTTGTTCTCCATCTTGGCTGATCAAGAGCACATGTCTGCCTGTGTCTTTCCTTTGTAATCCATTCCTTTTGCTACAGGTTATAGGCCCAGTACACTGAAAACGATCAGCAATCACTAGAGGCTGAGGTTGCTTTAAAGTTTGTACTACAAGGAGCAGAGAAGATGAGTCATGGAGTGATGAGTGGCATTGAGAAACTGGCGGGCTCGGAAAATTGTGCTACGTGGAAGTTTTCCATGGAGATGCAGTTAAAAAAGAGAAAAACTTGGGGCGTGACCTAACGGCGGTGGAGAGCAGATGCACCTTAGCAGAGCTCCTCAACCGAGATCGTTATTTACCCTAATAACAACACCTAACTATTCAGCCACCGAGAGAAATGCACTGGGTTAAAGCTACTTACAGACCTGTGCATCACAGACCATTTCGGAGCCGGGGTTCGGTGCAGACACAGAGTGGTGATCCCGGGGCTCTCTGGGGATACTGTGCAGGCCTGGCCCTGCTTCCGGGCGGTCTGGTGGTTGAACATTGCGGCGCCTAGACGGAGGTTTGTGGAAACGGCCTCTACACTGGCCTCACCGTCTTTTGGCTTTCTGTGCTGACGGGCGAGTGGTGCCCGGACTTGTGGATCTGGTTGCCGAAGGTGCCCGCCATCTTGGGGAATGCCACCATCTTTGGACTCATATGGAAGCAGCCACCCACACTCGCTGTCGGCGTATTGGTGGCTTTTGGAGAAGCTGTTTAGCCCTTGCCTTTTGCCCTTGCAGGGCCTCCAGCATCCCTGGTGAGCACCTCCCGTACAGCTTGGACCGCACTCCGCACGTTGTCCCTAGACTGTGAGACTATTTCCTCCATATTCCACTAGCCCTCCAGGTTCCTCTCTATTACATGTGATACCAGCCCCGGAGAACTAGGAGTCTGGTGCTCTCTGTCTTCTCCTGGCCTGTGCCCCCTTCCCCTGGGCGCAGAGGAGCCTTGGTGGATAGAGTGTGCCCTGTACACAGCTTTGCCCTGGAGTGGGCTTTGGGTTCAAGGTCTTCTGCTGCCTAACACCAAAAACTAAACGGTTCTACATCTCCGCGGGGGTAAAAATAGGCTCCGTTTTATTCTCCTGAAGCAATCTTTTAGCCAGCAAATCACAGCTAAATTCCTGTTTGGTGCACTAGCTTGTTCTCCCCACAAGAGGGCACTGGCGTCATATTATTGGAATCCAGCTATTAGGTCTCAGCAGCTTGGCTTAAGTTCATGCTGTTATCAACCTATTCTTCTGCTGTCTTCCTGCTGTATGAGGCTGGAGATATAATTATTAAAGGCGCCTATAGACAAAATACAAATCTAAAAATATATAAATAAATAAATTAAAAATCAAAAATACATAGCAAAAGAAGCAACGATAAAAACCAAAGCAATAACACAAAAGAAAAGCCTCAGAGCTACACCCCACCCTGGGACTGCATCCCTCAGCACTGTCACCTAGTTCAAAAGTTAGCCAGTTGACCTTGCAACCATCTGTGAAACTACCATGTAAATCTCTCGCCCTTCATCCTTGAGGTGCCTGTTCAGCTACTATCCCTACCTAAACAAAGCTTCAAAGTCAAAGTATCCCCATTGTTCTCTCACTGAGAGATACCTGTTACTATTTGCTCCAGTGTCACCAGGGCTGCCTTCATCATGCCTCCAAAAAAATTTAGTGCGGCTGGTAAACATACATCTATGATGCCGAATGCCATGTCTCCATCCCAAGCAACTCATTCTTCTACAGACTTAGGAATTGAACCTGATCTTGATGCACCGTTAACAGTCAAAGCTATGCAACAGATGCTTCTGACTCTCTGTGCAGATATTACAGTAATTCAGATATTAAATCTTCTCTACAAGAAATCAAGATGGACATCGCTGAGTTGGGAGAGCACACGGATCACCATGAAACCAAGATGGGTGAAATAGTTCAATCACATAACGGCCTGATCGACTCACATCACACGCTTCAGAAAGAAGTCGACACTGCTAAACCCAAAATCATCGATCTCGAAGACCGCGCTTGTAGAAATAATATCAAAATCAGAGGAGTGCCGGAGACAGCTGCAAATAGTGAGCTCTCGGACTATGTAACAGACCTATTCTGAAAATACCTACCAGATGCTCCTGAAGGCGACTTATTGTTTGATAGAGAGATTCCTTCTAACGGGGATCCAATTTATTACAGCCGATGAACTGCTGAATCTACCTTTACTATACAGAGATGTCTTCAAAAGTGTCTATGAACTTATGACATCACCCTAATTGGACTCCAAGTGAACTTTTATTTATTTAATTACTTTTGGTCTTATTGAGCTGAGAAATAACTTCTTTCATAGAACTTGTTTTCATATAACGTTTAACATTGATCTTAATATATTTAGGTGCGATTTTAGATTTACAGCGCCATCTACTGATACTATGTATATGTACACTATTTGCACATTTTAGTGTGTTGATCCATTTCCATTCACTCATTATAGAGCCATTGCGCCGCCTATTGTTATAATACAATTTTGTACAATTCCCTTATAATTAAGCTGTGTTGAATTATTGCCTATTAGTGGCTGTATACTTCAGGTTATTTAATATTGCCTAAACATACACCCCGTCTGGCTAATCCCTTATAGTTCCCGGTTGTTCTGATCTATTGCTATTTATTGCTTTACAGCGGGAGTCCACTGCACCCAGCGGCACATGGAACCATCGACTGGCACCAAGTGATCCATTCCTGCGGTCAGGACCAGCCCCGCGAGGAGAGGCTGTTTGTCATCTGCTGGCTTCCTGCTCATTGCAGGGTAGGACGACTGCTTTCCCCCCACTGGGGCTCTAGTGAGGTAGTCTCTGATGAACCCCAGGTCTGCAGGAATCAGTGACTCCTGAAATTATGGGCAGTATCTGTGCCATAGACTGCTCCACAGCTTTGCACCCAGATACAGTGTCATTTTGGGGTCCTTGTTGCTCAGAGGAACTGCTCTGCCCCCCCCTTTACCCTCTCTTCTCATTCCTCAGAGCACTTGCTTCTCTACAGCCACCATTAACTATCACTCTGGGCAACTTCCACTGATGCTGGAATACTTATTTCTGCACTTACCTTAGCAGCCCACATTTGGTGACTATCTGAACCAGAATTACACCAAGCAAATTCACCTTGCTTATCACTGTGGCTCTAGACCATAAATCTTTATTTGAAGCTGACATTTGGGAACATTTGACTGTTCTTTTGGGCCAAGCTTTGCGCAGTGACAGTCTAAACCCGATAACTACTACCGACGTCAGACAAGTGGGAGAACCCTGATGGCCATTCATCACTTGATACCCCTCTACACCTTGGAGGATACTACATACCTTTCTGAATTATCTCGATAAAAGATCTAACAGGCCGGAACAGTCCATACAAGCAGATTTTGATTGTCCTGGGAGACTGTTGGTTATCCCCTTATGGCCAGTGATAAGCCTAGATAGGGGACCTGAATAGTACTACTCTCCCACATCCTCACTGATTGGGACTGATCTGCAAGCCTATATTTCTGCCACGGCATACTGAGATTTCTGAATTACAGAGGTGACTGCTGACGTAGGCGCGGGCGCTGGAATCTCAGCTGGATAGTGGATCCCTGTCGCTCTTGGAATTGGTGGACTGTGTTCCCTGTTGGCCGCGGAGGATCCGGTATTGCTTCTGGACTTGTTCTCCCTAACAACTAACGTCCATTCTTTATTTGTGTGGATTACATTCATTCTCTGGGCGGTTGCTTGGTCTGGGGGGCTACGGCGGCCCTTTCTAGCTCGACGGCGGAGTGATACATCACTGCAGAAGCAACAGCCGCAACACCTGGGACTTCTACCTGTGATCCGACTCCATATTCATCAGGAACCATGAGTCTCTTCAGTGGCTGCACCTATCTCCTTGGGACTGACCCCAAACATTGCTTCTGCTCCTCCGGAACTCACCCCACAGGTTGCTAACTAAACACATCTCTATTTGGGTTGCCGGTCCCTGGGAGACACTGTGCCTTTGATGTGTAACGCAACACTTTCCGTTTGTAATCTGGAGTAAGGTTAAGCAGTCAGGTTGTATAATTGTTGTTGAATGTTTTAGATCCCGCTGGTATATTGCCTCTCTATTTATAGCAAATGTGAGTCAAATAATTGATGTAGGGGCATTACCTTAGTATAATATAATTAACATTATCCATACTTTCCATGTTCAGTATTAGGGGAGCGTAAAAACAAAAACAAAAAAAACAAAAAAATAAATAAAATAATAATTTAAAAAAAAAAACGCTCTAGTGAAACCTTTCTCTAACTGTGTGCCTGAGGGGTATGGACAAATTTTTGGAAGCCATGCCTCCTAAGTGCGCAAACGCCATCCTCAAAATAAAAATAAAAAATAATAAAAAAAAACACGCTCTAGTGAAACCTTTCTCTAACTGTGTGTATGAGGGGTATGGACAAATTTTTGGAAGCCATGCCTCCTAAGAGCTTTACAGAGCACTAGCAAACAAGCCCCCCTCTCCCTCAAGGGAGGAGGAGGATGCCTCAGCTAATATGTCGCAGGTTGAGAGCAGTCTTCCATTCTCCCCAGAAACTCTCTCCACCTTAGCTCAAGAATTGTCCAAATGTCTGTTACCCCCTATAGATCAGAAACTTGAGCGCATTCAAACTCTTTTTGATGCCTCCATGGCATCCATGAGTCTAACTCATCCAGAATTGGCTCTCTTGAACAACGCACTAGCGAATCAGAGGACCAAATTATTTCTTTACAAGTCACGGTCACCTCCCAAGCTACTACTATTCAATCACTGTGTGAAAAGGTGGATGACCTGGAGAATAGACACTGCAGGAACAACCTGCGTTTTGTGGGCCTTGCGGAGTCTATTATGGGGGATAAGCTGATAGAGTGCCTCGTGGTTAGTATTCCAACAGCCTTGGGTATTCCTTTGCTAAGTGGGCCACTTCAAATTGAGTGTGCCCATAGGATTGGGCCAAGTAGACCAGGCATTGAAAATAGGCCCCGTCCCGTGATAGCTAAATTCCTGGACTATTGGGTAAAGGAAAACCTTCTAATGGCCTGCCGCAAAACTCCCCAGTTATTAATAGAGGCCGCCAGAATCCTCTTGTTTCAAGATTTTTCAATACAAGTTTCTAAAAAAAGAAAGGAGTTTGCGGATGTCTGCCATAATTTACATAGCCAGAACAGCAAATGTGCCCTTTTATATCCAGATAAACTTAGGATCATGGATAACGGGCATCCGCATTTTTTTCTTAAACCCAAATGAGGCCAAGGAATTTATACGCACCCATCCCCCTGCTAATGAGCAACTACATGTTTGAAACTGAAGAAATTATAAAACATGGAACATTTAATGAATTGTTATTGATAATAAACGTTAATGTGTACCGTTTAAATGCTAGTATTAGGCAATGTTTGCCCAGCCCAGGGCTCCCTTCCGTTAATTACTAGTTAACTACCTAGCAAGTTTTAAGTTTGAAGCTTCTATAGTCTGTAAGAGTTACTTATTATTAATGCTGTTATTCAGTTTAGATGTTATTGCACAAGTTCAAATACATTATTGGACACTGATTCTTCTGACGGTGTCCAGTGTAGAAATGTTGGTGATGAAAATTAGGAAAATGTGGTTAGATAAAGAAATGTTTATTGTCATATTTGTACGTCAAATACTTTCTTATCCCTTCTTTTGTTCTCAATATCAGGACACACCCTTGCTGCTCCACGGGGTGGTTTTCTTGGGTGTTCGTCTCTCCGTGCACCGGGTGGAAAGATTCCCATCTATGCTAACATCTGCACTGTTGAATGGCCTTCAAAGGGGGTAGGATGAGTTTTGATACAACCTCTCAGAATGTAAGTCCACCACCCACAACAAATACCAATAACCCTACACAAGACATGCAGATCACAGATTTCAAAATTGTGTCATGGAATGTTGGGGGTCTCAACAGGCCCATTAAACGTAAAAAGTCACCTCCTTTTAAAAAAAAAATCCAGGGCTGATGTCATCTTTTTGCAGGAGACCCATTGGAGAGCTGGGGACAATTGTACTTTGCGGGACTCCTGGATTGGCGACTGTATCTCATGTTCATATAGATCAAAGGCTAAAGGTGTAGCAGTCATTCTTCATCGTAACTTAAACTATTCAATCCGGGAACAGTACATGGATCAGGAGGGGAGATTCCTTTACTTGGATATCTCCATTAATAATCACAGATACTCCTTCCTAAATGTGTATGTTCCAAATGGTACTGCATCCTCTTTCTTAGAATCAATCACTCATTTCTTAACACAGAGGGATACGCCCAACTTAATTATAGGAGGCGATTTTAACATGGTGGTGGATCCAGGGATAGATAAATCACACAGGTAGTGTCCGCTGGTCCGGGCAGTGGTAAGCTTTCCACCACCTTATCAATCTAAACACTTTGGTGGATCCATGGCATCTTCTCAACCCAGGAGACCCTTCCTTTACCCACTTATCTGCAGCACATACTGTCACGTATAGACTACTTACTGGTAAGGGACAATCTGATAACTTATATTAGGGACACCAGAATTGGTGATGTTGTTATCTCGGATCATGCACCTGTTTATCTTTCTGTTACATACCCCGTGCCCATTGTCTCTGCCCACCTTTGGTGCTTTCCAAATCATTTGTCTCACTCAGCTGAATTTTGCCAGTATTTGGAGGGGAAATGGGGTGAATACCTTGACGATAACAGTGAACACTGGGACAACCACGTGCTATTTTGAGGGGCGTCAAAGGCGGTCATGAGAGGTCACATCATTGCATACATGGCCCGTAGGAAACGCTAAACTAGTGCTAGAATTTAGTGTCATCTTCTTTTCGTTAATATGTAGACAACCCGTCTGAGGCAAACATGGAAGTATATAAGCAAGCTAAACATTCTTTAGAGACTTTCCTAACGACCCAAGCCCAACAGAAACTTGATTATACCAAAGAAAGATTTTACAGATGGGGGAACAAGCCGGGTCGGATACTGGCCAATAGACGAAACTCTGGAAAAAAAGAGTTCTATTACTGCTCTAAGAAACAACGCAACAGGGGAAATCGTTACTGACTCACAGAATATTACTAACAGACTGTATCAATATTATAAATCCCTATATGGTTCCATCCCACTTCACCCAGATGTACAGGATGATCTTTTAACATCCGCAGGTCTACACCGTCTCACCCCTGAGACATTCTCGACAACGACATTACTGAGGGGGAAGTTGTAATGGCCATCAAAAATTGAAACCCCACAAAACCCCGGGTCCAGATGGCTATTCCAATGAATATTTTAAGATACTGCAGAACCAGTTGGTCCCAGCGCTGCTCGAATTATATCGTTCCATTCACAGTCAGGCCCCTGACTATACAGATTTTAATGATGCCCATACTATCTTTCTCCTAAAGCCCAATAAGGATCCCCAATTAGAAGCATCAAATAGGCCAATAACATTGCTAAACGCAGATTGTAAAATATCAGCTAAAATAATGGCCACAAGATTACAATCTATATTGCCATCCCTTCTGACAGAGCACCAGCTAGGATTTGTGGCGGGGAGACACTCAGTAAGGGGCATAAGGGCAGCAATAGCGGCTGCGGTCGCTTCTTCACAGTCTCGCAACCCTTTCAACCTGCTACTTAGCCTTGACGCCAACAAGGCATTTGATTCTATTGCTTGGCCTTATATGTTTGACGTTCTCCAGCGCAGATCTTTTGGTCCTGCTTTTATTGGCCTCATTCGCTATTTATATACCTTTCCTACTACTAATTTTTTGGTGAATGGCTTACGTAGTGAGGGGTTGCAGATGGAGAGGGGCACGAGGCAGGGATGCCCCCTGTCTCCGCTTTTGTTTAATCTGTCCCTGAATCCGCTACTGTGTATTTTACAACATTGGCAGGCCTTTAGAGGCATTAAGATAGGAACTAGGACGGTGAAGATGACGGCTTTCGCTGACAACCTCCTCTTATACATCGCCAATCCTGCTGAGTTTCTTCCCCTTCTCTTGGCTAAATTGGATGATTACGGCAAAGTCTCTGGTTTGCGGATTAATCTTGACAAATCAGTAGCTCTATATCTAGATCCAGGAAATGTTCAGCCAGCTTGGAGCTACACGACACCATTCCAATGGGCAAGGAATCAAATCACTTACCTTGGAGTGCAGGTAACCAAAAATCCCGCCTCCTTATATACTGCAAATATCTTCAGATTAATAACAGATTTGGAGAGACAACTTGAGGGATGGGGTGGTATTCAGCTCTCTTATCTGGGTCATGCCAGTCTGCTCAAGATGATGTCATTCCCTCGTATACTCTATGCATTACAATCTTTACCTATACTTCTCACGCACTCTGACCTCAGGAGATTGAACGGTCTCTTCCGTAAATTCATTTGGAAGGGCAGGAGATCGCGTATCAGCCTCTTGAAACTTCAGCAAACGAAAGCCAACGGTGGAATTAACTTCCCCGACCTCAAACGGTATAACCATGCAACAATCCTGCGGCACTTGCGGGATTGGCTCTCTAATACATCTGTTTACACCAACACAGCTTTAGAAGAAAATCTAGACCTGGTCTCCTTTATACACCTACACGATCAAGAGATTGACCCCCCGCTACGGGAGAC
>WWET01010055.1:0-19670 GCA_011038615.1 Limnodynastes dumerilii
ACGCAGTTTCTATGCAATCTATTGTTTTTTACTAATAGTTCTTAGAAAGTCTTTGTGTTCTCTTTTTGTTCTAGATCATCAAGGAATGTTTGTTTGCTTGAGTGAAGATGGATTGTTGAGGTGTTGGTTATACATAATGAATGTTCCGCTGTAACTCGTAGAGTCAGTGTGTGTTCAGTTGCTGCGTGACATGTGATAGGATTGTTGTGTCTTGCGCTGAGTCAGGCCATTGTTATCTGCCGTGTGGAGACTCACTGTGTTGGAGCCTGTTACAGCAGTTATGGCAACAATAACCAATTTGACAATGAGGCCTACTGAGGTGGAAAGGAAAGGGTTAAGGGTATAGGGTTGCAGTCTCGTCCAGTTTCACACACGTCTATCCAAAAGTTACTTTGGCAGCTTTGTACCCCTAAGTACAGCACAAGATGCAGAATTCGACTATCAGGCTGCACATTCCACATGTTATGTGACGGATCTCCAACAGGGCATCGAACAGGGTGGTGCATTTCTTGCGCTCGCCTATACTTCATAAGGTGGGGGGAGCATTTCAATTTGACATTTGGGGTGGGCTTAAGGGCTGCTGCGCGGATCAGCGGTCAGATGGACGGCTGATCCGCACATGTGACTCAAGGGTGTCTTATGGCAGTGTCAGCCACTTAAATTCCACACGAGTGGGGGGCGTGGTTTGTGTCTGAAGCCGAGCAGATGTGTTCCGGACGAGCTCCGCAATTAGGCCTACTAAATTCCCTATTTTAGGGCAGTTTTCGGGGCCCAAAGTCACCTGGACATCCCCAGAGGACATTCCCCTTATCTCAGTGCCTGGCCAGTGACTCCAGCGGCATCGGTAACGAGGTCCCGGGGCTCTCGGATTCGGCGGCGCATCAGCCCTGCAGGCCGCAAACCACCACCGCGCTGCCTGCAAGCCCGGGAAACTCCACATCTCCCAGTGGTACCCAGTAAGGACACCTTCGTGCTACAAGGGCCCCCTCCATGCAAGCACCGGTTAGTGCCTGACAGGATCTTGCCATCGGCGGGTCCGGTGGGGCTCCGCAGCCCCCCAGGGAGGAATAGATTGGCCTTGGGCCTGCTTCTTCCGGGCCAGACACTTGCCCAGCTGCCCCTCCCCACGTGACTGTCCCATCTTGACCTGCGGGGGTTCGGCTCCGCTCATAGCCCGACGGCCAAAGAGGGGTTCCAGACCTGCACCTTTGGGGAATATCGCCACCATTATAGTGCCCGCAGCGCTCACGTGCACCTCCGCAGACCTTCGGATCACCCCTGCGATACAGAGGCTGAGGATCCACTCCCCCTGCCACTGTTAGCCTGCAACCCCCTGTAAACCGGACCACAGAGGAATGGGGCCAACGAGGAGCAGCGGATCTTGCTGGCTACATCCCCTGCTATCCCCCCCAGCACCACCCTTTCCTCCACTGGGATCCTTCTGGCAAGTGAGAGTGGAGATACCCAGGCAAGCAGCTTCCTCTGCCTCCCTCTTCCTCCTACTGCGCAATATCTCTCCCTCTCCTGCATATTACTAACCAGCTGGTCCCACAGGACTCCCCTTGCTCACACAGCACCCTACCTGTACTTCAAGATTCTCCCTTTTTCCCCTGGACGCCACTATCACTTTGAATGCGGAGTTTTTTCTGTCCTTTCAGTTCACATAACGGCATAAGGTTGCAGATCTAGTGTTCTGTCGCCACCTAGTGGCATCTCCATCAAACAACAGTGTACATTACCTATATATTGCAATGTGACTGCATAGACTGCTTTTCATCTCAAGACCACTTTCTACTACTGCTGCAAGGCCCTCACTGCCCTGAGGCAATGTCCTTTTGCTAACCGCCAATGATGCTTTGAACATTTAAAGGGGAAACGCAGCTTCATGCATCACTTGCACTCCGCAACCATCACTATGTGGCGATAACTCCGCTGCTTAACAAGCCTATATCCTGATGGGGAAGAAAGGCGCACCCGTGCTGAAAACGCTGAAGTCTGGAACACGCCTGTCTGGACCAAATATCCAACAATTCATCGCCTCCCAGAGCAGACCGGCTTCACCAGCAGCTCAATCCTCTTCTTCAATTTCGGAATCAGAGATGACGGACCCTGCCCTCTATCTCCCCGACCATGCCCCCCAAGCGTCTCACACAGAAGCTCTCAACGAGATACTACGATGCCTGGACTCTTTACCCACAAAGAAAGACATGCAAGCTTTGGAGCAGGGCCTTCGGGGTGAGCTCCAGGCCCAACTGAACTCCCTGCGCACCAAGGTCATCGGCATATCTACCAGGGTTTCTGGACTGGAGGAGGCCCAGGAGGAACAGGCAAATGTCGTCTCGCAACTGAGAGATTCCCTGGAGGCCTGCACCACAGAACTTCGTGAGGTCCAGCTGCACCTTGAAGACCTGGACAACCGGAGGCGCCGAAATAACTTATGGATACGTGGGATTCCAGAGGAGGTTGCCCCACCTGGAATAATTGATGCTCTGATGGCTATTTTCAATGATCTACTGGAGGCTGACCTAAATTCTGTTATTGAGTTTGACAGAGCTCACCTTGCTCTTGGCCCTAGACGACCACCGACGGACCCTCCCAGAGACATTGGGCCTGATCCAGAACAACGCTCTGATGCGATCGTACGCTCATCGTGGGCGTAAAATCGCCAGTAACCACGCAATGCGCATGCGCAACGACTGTAGTACAGACGGACGCCCGATCCAGACCTAAGCAACAGCGCCCATACGAACTTTTTACGTTATAGGCGTGAATTAACGTAACAGAGGGTTTTGCCATGTATGTAAATGATCTAAATGGGCGTGAAATCGTTTGGGTGACAGATCCTAAAATAAGAACATATCATCGTATGGAAATACTAAAAAGAACGTACCTAGAGTAGGTTTTTCTGACCCTCCAGACGACCGGCCACAATACTAAGTTGCGGTCATACGTATAATAAACGCAGCATGGTCTCTGCAGTTTATTTGCCCTTTGAAAACAAAACTAATTAAGAGATGTAACACCTGAAGGAAATTGACCAATGTAATTTGCTTTCCTTTATAAGTTAGCAAAGGCTCCCATTTTTTGCTGCTGTTTAAGTGTTTAGCCTTGCATATCTTTAGTGATTTCTAATAGTGCTTTTCTTGCAATTTGGATTCTAATACACATATATACTCTATATGGTAAGTAAGATTTATAAAAACTATGTGCATATGTTTAATTTATTTCATTGTTAGTTATAAATTAACAGACAACAAACATTATAATTTTATTTTGTAAAGTCCATTATAATGTGTTTTCATATATGTATATAGTTTTGTATTGTTTTAAGTTTATAAAATGGTATAATCAATATTTTTGCCTATGGACCTGATTATAAACTAGGTATTATATGGATTTATTTGTGAATTTTTTTTTTTCAACACATGTTATTTTGTTTTAATTTTTTTTTCAGATGGAGCGAGCTGATGAACTTGCAGGTCTAAGTATTTATTTATTACATTTAATACATTCTCATTTTTGTGTTTGTGTGGGTGTGTGTGTATATCTATATATAAATTTAATCAGCTTGCATGACATTTGAAATTTGTGGTCACCAATGTATGCCATAATAGTGTTTTCTAAAACTTTACATTGTTTTTGTGTTTTTATTTTCTAATTGTTGCTATGATATAGTGGTTTATATGTAATTTTCTATTAGTTTTTAGCAGCAGAAATGGGTAATCCAGCTGTGCAAGAGGAGCAGCCAAGGAGGAGGGAACATCATCTGCGTCCTTCCCATCGCCTGAGGACTCATGAGCGCATCTATCGGCCACGTGTCAGCCTCTTTAACGTGACTGATGACGAGGTCAGGCGCATCTATCGCTTTCCACCCCATATCATCATGGAAACTCTTGCACTTGTGCAGAGGGACCTGACTTCAAATGTCATGTCACGTACAGCAATTTCACCGCTTACAAAACTCCTGGCGGTGCTACAATTCTGTGCTTCTTCCAACGGGTCATGGGTTGCGCAACAGGAGTGTACCAGTCATCATTCAGCCGTGTCCTGGACACCATTCGTGATGTGGTTGCCAAATTTCCAGGCAGCAGTCACGATGCCTTCGTGGCGTCATGCGTCACAATATAGCAAAGATTAGAAGAGAGGCATGCTAACGGTGGTAGTGATGCGTGGCTCTTAGGTATGTACATCAGATAATTCTGGACAACATGTACTTGTACACAAGAAAATGCAAGACATAAAATCTAATCTAATTTTGTTTTACCTTTTTTTTAACAATCCAAGGTGACAGTGCGTATCCTCAGAGGCCCTTTCTCCTGACGCCCATGTTGAACCCCAGCACAGAGCAGGAGCTGGCATACAACGCCAGCCATACGGCCACCAGACAGGTTATTGAAAGGACATTTGGGCTTCTAAAATCTAGGTTTCGGTGTCTGGACCGGTCTGGGGGAGCCCTTATGTATGCGCCTGACAAGGTATGTGAGCTTGTTGTTCTGTGTTGCATTTTTCATAACATCGCGGTGAGACATGGGATACCTTTAGAGATTGAGGCTGATGCAGATGTGGACCCTCCTCTGTCGTTACTCTTTGTTCCCCAGCCTGTTGTGGATGTTGTGTGTCATCCTCTGATGGGACATCTGAAATGGAAGAACTTGGAGGCATATGTGGCTCAAAGTCTAGTGGATCTGTCAGGTAAAATCAAAAATTGGATGTTAAATAATGTTTTTATTTTATTTATCATTTTTTTTTAAAAACACATAACATTTTTGTTTTGATTATATTAATTACATAATATTTAAGACTCAACCAAAGAGGTTATTACCTGCAGAGTCAGAATGCTCATCTTCCACGACAGGTGTTAGTAATCGTGGTGGTGGGCCAGCACTGGTATCCATATCGCCCACCCCTTCAACCTCTGCCACACTCACAACCCTCAAGGCCATTTTTTCCACGCTAGTTAATTCGATGGATTCTGGCAAGGGTCCGGCACTTGTTGTTTGTTGGTGTTTTTTTTTCTCTGCTGAATTTTTTTTTTATCGATTGTTTTAGATCAGACCATCTATATAGAAAAAATTAGCATGAATCAGTGCATTAGACAATACATTGATTGAGTATAGTTATTTGTAATTGCTAATGAAACATTTGGTTTTTTAGCCAAAAAACACATACAAACACCATGTGATTTTAAATGACTACTATATTTGAGTTTGGATTATAACATTTACATCTTACAATGCTTCAGCAACATATGTTTCCTGAAAAGTATAAACAACACACATGTACATGTTTAGCACAAATTACATTTTACATTTCTACCTTTTCTTGATATTTTTCAAACTCCTTGGTTGGCATTGTGGGTTTTGTGATTGTGGAAAGCTTACGAAATCCTCATAGATTTCCATCCATGCCTGTGCTCGTAGATGTCCAGCTATTTCCGTATCGTTCACATACAGTTTTTCTAAAATTTTCTCCACCAGATGAAAGACTTCCTGTGGAGTGAAATTAGGATTTCTAGCCTTCCCTTTTGGACCCATTACTGCAGAGATGCAAACGATGTTTGGATGAAAAGCAAAAGCGTACGTTAGGGTGTATAACAATTACGTAAGTATTAACCCATGGTGTACTTTTCTGCACAGTCTCCAGAGAAGTCTGTTCGTTACACAGGAAATATTATTCCTCACTCATGTGTGATGGCTCAAAAGTAGAATTTCTGGAAATACTATCAAGTAAGTAAAAAGTTTGCATCATGTGACATTTTTAAAATACATTACAGGAAATATTACTGTTTATAATACATGTAATGGTTAAATTATAGTTTAAAATATAGGCATAGTACTGCAGCTGTAATTTGATTGATGTTCTAAGCAACCAAAAGTTTTATCTATTTGTTACATATAGTATAGTAAAGTGATTTGTTGCTCCTTGAAGGCGTTTCTCTTATTAGCCAATGGCGTCGTTAGTTTTTATTATGCGTTAAACCGCCATTTTAGATCATTCTTTTGCTGTAAAAATGGCTGCAGGTCATGCGGATCCATTTAGCAGGAGGGAACTCCGCATTTTAGTGGCTGAGATGGATCAATTTGATCTAAGGCAGCCACGCTGTAATGCCGCTGTTCGGGCAGCTTATGTCCGCGTGCAGCGTTAAATCAGACGCCGTCTGAGAGTTCTCCGGCGCATTGACCAGTTAATGCGCCAGTGGTCTGATCTCAGGCGGCGACAGCCAGATCTATTGGCTGACGTCAGACTGCAAATTGACCGTCATAGACGGCGTAAGTATTTAATATAAATATGTATTTTAGCCTTATCCATTAATCATGAGGTTGCTCTTATGTGTAAGTAAGTAAATCATTAATTAATTAATGAAATATATAATTAATTAGTCAATTATTTACTTAATTATTTACTTATTTACTTTATGTTAAATCATTAGGATGTTGCCCGTAAATGTGTTGGTATAAGTATGTGACAGTTGCAATTTGATAGGCTCTCATAAACAACATCTTGAATAGGTCCAGCATTTAACCCTCCCTCATCTTAGTTGCAATGTATAATTAGCAAACAATATTTTCATTAAAATATTAAAAATATGTAACAATGCTTATGTTAAAAAATGTAAAAAAAAACTAAAAACAATATAGTTTGAGATTATGTATTTGTACATCAACTAAATAAAATAACACACATTTTTTTCTATTGTTAGGACGGGACAGACACCGCATTGCGGAATTTGCTAGACGCCAGCTGTTGGAGGCGGAGGAGGCGGAGGAGGAGGAGGACTATGACGAGGAAGAGGGAATTCAACCCTCACCCCCACATGCAGCCCTTGAGGAGATGGAGGACTTGACACCACGTCCGATTAGAAGTCCGGACCTGGAGGATACCTCATCGGCCCATCACTTCGAGGAGGAGGATGAGCACCAGCATGTGCATCATGCTGCTGATGAAGGGGATTATGGTAAAAATTGATTTTGATTTTTACAAATTTATGTGTGATTATTATTTCTTATTATGTGAATGTATTCTCATCTACATTAGTGTGTTGAATATTTGTGTTTGTTACATTAATTTGTAGTACATTAGTATTTTTATTAAAACAATTTTACAACAATGAGATGATGATAAACCTTTAGTTGTAGAAAGTTCTATGTGTAAACTATTTTCTATTTGCATGAATGAACAGAAAAAAAAAAGAAAAAAATAGGTAATTTAATAAATATTACATTTATTAATTAAACTAATAACAATTAATAAATACAAACAGCTAAGCTGAACACATGAGGGAAAAAATTTTTTTTCAATATTTTTGTTATTTTTACTAAATCTTTACCAACATTAACTTATAAGTGTAAAATAATGTAAAGATTCCAATAAAAAATAATTAGTACAACGACAGGCCAGAGAAAATGTTTGCTAAAATAAACAGCAATAACGGAAAACAACAACAATACCTATATATAGGATTGGATTAAACTCTGTTTCTTTACACTCAGGAACCATAATATATTGTATGTACATTATACTATAATAATCTATTTCATTTATATTTTACTACAGATGTGCAAGTTGATCATGATCTTGCAATGGACCCCTTCACAGAAGAAGTTCTAAACTTGCTGCACATGCTGGTGCAGATGGGGCAAACTGCCCAGATTTTACTCACTTTATATGATTTATATAGATAAGTTTACTTTAAATCTTTTATTTACATGTTGAACATAGTTGTATTTTTTGGTGTTTTTAGTTCTTTTCTAAATGTTAATTGATGTTAAAATAAACAATATCCGTTTAATTATTGCATTTGTGTGTAATTTTTATTTTAAAAAACACAACACTATTTATAATCTTTGTACATACATTTCATATCATTCGCAAGAATTTACTAATGTTAATTTGAAAGTTCAACAATTTATCTAGAAACATGACAATAAATCATATATAGAAAGACAGTGACAATACAAAAGGAAAAAATAGCCTACACATTAGGACCATCACATATGAAGGTTTGGGCCGTATGGAAGAATTTTCGTATGAAGGACACTCGTGCGAGTTCCTTAGTACGATATTAGTAAGTCGGGCGTATGATCGCTGCACTACTAACGAAATGTGGGCGTGTAACACTCTGGAAGATCATGCGTACGGACGCCCTTTTCCATGGTTACGCTAATGCGATCATACGCAAATGCGTATGAGCGATGTCGTAAGTCTGGATCAGGCCCATTATATGCCAACTACATTATTACTCTGTCAAGGAAGCGATACTCTCGAAAGCCCGGCAACGGGAGACTGTGGAGTTCCAAGGTAATCGGATACAAATATTACAGGACCTCTCATGGTGTACCCTCACGTCGCCTACTCAAGCCCTTTACCGATGAGTTACGAAAGCGACAAATCAAATACAGATGGGGCTTCCCCCTCAGCCTTCGAGCTTCCCACAGCGGCAAGACTGCAAACCTTCAGAATCCAGCGGACTTAGCTCAATTTTGCAACTCACTGGACTTACCTCAGATTTCCTTGCCGGACTGGAACAGATCGGTATATGCTGCTTCCTCTTCCATCACTACTCCTCGTGATGACTGGCAGACCGCCCGGAGACGACGTCGCAACACCAGGCCTTGTGACAATGCAGCGGACTCTATCGGCACCTGATCGGTTTGGACTCTCCTAGAATAAGTATCCGTGGAGTCCCCGCTCCGCTTCTGTTACAATTCTGTCGCCCCGGGGATAGGATGATTCATAGCCCCCAGTGCCTTTCCTTAGCTCCTCTCCCCCTTGGTGTGGGGGACTCCCTACAGCTTTCCTTCCCCCCCCTACGCCTGCCCAGTGGGAGACCCAGTTTACACCAATACCTAAGAGGTTATGTTTGCTTGTTCCTTACTAGTTAGCCACCATTTCTGATGCAATTTTCTGCAATACTTTGGTGATGCATGTTCTGTTAGTACCCCTGTTTTTGCCCGTACCTCCACTGGTTGGAAACCGTGGTGCATGACGTCTTCGCAAATGTGGATACTCGTGTCACCCCCGGTACGGAGTGGTCGCCCAGGCCCTGCCTGGTTTTTGTTTTTGTATTTGCTATTTACATGTTCACTTCTAACATATTTGTGTCATCTATGTTCAATTCGTCTACCCCCCCTCGTGTCTCTTCCCTCCCCAGGTCACGGTTTTACGGTACTTCCCTGCTTCACTGTAGCTCACCACCGGCTCCACATGACTCTTCATGGCGGTCCCCATGAGTACCAAACTTTACTTACTTTCCATAAATGCGAAGGGTTTAAACATTCCCGAGAAACGGGCAAATCTTTTCCGTACCCTCGCCAGGGGAAAATTGACATTGCTTTTGTCCAAGAGACACACTTTAGAGGCCCTAATCCCCCAGTTTTGAGAAACCGACACTACCCCATTTCCTTTTACAATAACTACTCCAAATCCAAAGCTAGAGGGGTGTCCATTTTGTTCTCCAATCGTATTCATGTCTCTGCTCTCACACCACATGAGTTGGGGGATGGACGGGGGGTATTTGTGAAGGGGAAGATCTTTGACCAGCAGTTCAGCAGTTTACACTGGTTAACTTATATGTACCAAACACTAACCAACCTGCTTTCTTGGCTAGAACCCTCGAGGAAGTAGAATCTCACCGTGAAGGAGTGCTTATTGTGGGAGGGGATCTCAATTAGACACTAGACCCACAGGTGGATTCAACGTCAGGGGCGCCCTCCACATCTCTCCGCGACGCAAGAAAGGTAAGGAGATCTCTTCATACCTATCGTCTGGTGGACACCTGGAGACTCATGCACCCCTCAGACACAGATTAGACGTTCTTCTCTCACGTACATCAACATTATTCTAGACTAGATTACTTTCTCCTAGATCATTCTTACCTACATAACCTCCTGGACTCCCGAATTGGCAGTATCACATGGTCTGATCACGCCCCTATTACTTTAACTATTAACCTTCACCGTCAGGCCCAGAAGGCTTGGAACTGGCGACTCAATGAGTCAATCCTACATAATTTAGACACCCGCAAGCAACTGGAACAGGCCCTGGCAGACTACATTTCATTAAACGATGTGGGGGACATCTCCAGGATATCCCTTTTGGAAGCGCACAAATGCAAAGAGATACCCAGTGGGACAGGCTCCTCCAGAAGATCTCAACTTTGGAGTCCCTCCATAAACAAACCCTCTCTAGGGCCACTCTAGACAAACTGACGGATATCCGGAGAGCACTAGGCGAGCTCCTCAACTTTCAAACGAAGGCGGCGGCTCGTAGGTGTAAGACGAGATATTACCAGTGGGGTAATAAACCTAGCCGCATGTTAGCTAGGGCACTGTGGGTGGAGAAGGCTAGGACCTATATCCCCTCAATTACGGATAGCGATGGGCAGGTGCACCACGTTGACACGGCAATTGCTAACACCTTCCACAAATACTATTCTACCCTCTACAACTTGAGAAACCCATCACTCCAGTCTGCCCTGGACGGAGCCCCCAACATCCGTCAATACCTTATAGACTGTGACTTCCCCAAACTCTCCCAGGCAGCCATAGCTCATCTGGAATTCCCGTTTTACAGCACAGGAACTTGATATGGCCATTAAATCCTCCCCCAATGGGACGGCTTCCCCATCTTTTACTATAAAGTGCTCAAAGACAAACTGACCCCTATGATGCTGGCAGCATACAACCAGATCTCGAACATGTCCCATTTCTCCCCAGACTCACTGTCTGCCCATATTACAGTCATCCCTAAAGAGGGGAAGGACGCCTCCCTCTGCGCTAGCTATAGGCCTATCTCGCTACTGAATGTAGACCTTAAGTTATACGCTAAGCTGCTGGCCAACAAGCTTATCCTGAAGCAATTCCTGCCAGGGCTTATCCACAATGACCAGGTGGGGTTTGTTCTGGGACGCGAGGCCCGGGACAACACCACTAAGCTTATTAGCCTTATCCATCAAGTCACTTCAAAAAGCCCCGAAACCCTTCTCTTGTCCACCGCCGCGGAAAAGGCTTTCGACAGGTTAGACTAGGGCTTTCTCAAAGGGGTTTTGGAGCATCTGGGACTGGGTCCACTCTGCTTGCATCGGATCTTGGCCCTCTACAGAACACCTTCCACCCGGATCAGGATAAACGGGGGACTCTCAGACCCCTTTCAGATCAGCAACGGAACCCGCCAGGGTTGCCCCCTCTCCCCACTCATCTTTGTCCTCTGCATGGAGGCTCTGGCCAGGTCGATACGGCGGAACCCCAATATCCACGGCGTGGGAGTGCAGGGTTTGGAATTCAACCTAGCCCTCTTCGCAGACGGCCTTCTCGCCACTCTTACCTCCCCTGTGATATCCCTTCCCATTCTAATGGAGAAGCTTTCTCACTACGGGAAATTATCCAACTTGAAAATTAATTTTGACAAGTCGGTAGCTTTGGGGTTGAATCTGACGGCTTCCTCAACTCAATTTCTTCAGACGGGCTTCCCCTTCCGCTGGCACCCTTCCCACCTGAAGTACCTAGGAGTAACCCTCACTAAATCTGCCTCGGCTCTGTTCCAAGCTAACTTCCCCCCTTTGCTGACTACAATTCGACAGGAGCTCTCACGTTGGTCGGGGAAAGACTTCTCCTGGATGGGCCGCATCAATGTGGTCAAAATGTCTATCCTACCAAAAATTTTATATCTCCTCCAGACACTCCCAATTGCAATTCCAAATTCATATTTTAAGGCTGTCCAATATGAAATTGGGAAGTTTGCCTGGAACAACAAGCAACCCAGATGCCCCCAGACCACGCTTTTCCGTAATAAGGATAATGGAGGCCTCCAACTTCCCTTTATTAAGGGTTACTACTGGGCGGTAATGCTGATGAGGATATCGGAGTGGTCCCAGCCAGGTGATGCTCGACAATGGGTTACCTTAGAAAATTATTTCCCCCAGTCTCCATTACACATATTACCCTGGTTACGGGTCATCCCACAAATTAATCATCCTACACTAAGCCCCACACTCCAGTGCTGGAGACACCTTCGTGCACGATGCGAGTTCTCTTCTCCTGTTTCACCACTTACACCTTTCACTCATAACCCAGATTTTTCCCCAGGTCTCAAACATATTCTCCTAGTGGGCAGCAGCGGGGCTCTCCAGGGTCCACAAGTTGATGGGGCGAGGGTCCCTCCTGCCATTCCATGAGTTATCTGAGGCCTATGGTCTCCAGCAAAGAGATTTCTGGGCATACTTGCAAGCCCGCCATTTCTGCCAACACACTCGTAACAAGACCTGCATGAGTCGGTCCTCGTCTTCCTATGAGGCACTGTGCCTAGCCACGGCTACCACCACCCATCTTATCTCGACCCTTTACAAACTACTTATTGCATCATTGTTCACTTCACAGTTGAAATTTGTGGACACTTGGAACAGGGATCTAGCCCACCCTCTTTCAGATGACGACTGGTCAAAGGTCTTCCGTCTTGCCCGATCCTGCTCTCCCAGTGTAGTGGTGTTGGAAACCCAATACAAGCTATTAACTAGGTGGTATAGGGTCCCAGCAGTGCTTCATAAGATCTTCCCAGGTACTCCGGCTACCTGCTGGAGATGTGGTGACGATGTGGGAACCCTCTTTCATGTCTGGTGGTCTTGCCCCCGAATAGTGCCTTACTTGAACCAGGTCATTTCCATCTCCATGAAGATTGCTGGCCCAGAAGTCCCTGACTCCCCGGAGTTTTGGCTTCTTTCTTTCTCACCTATGCCTATTTCTAGCTATAAAAAGTCCCTCCTTAGACATCTGAACAACGCTCCCAAATCGCAGATCCCTCTCCACTGGAAAGCAGCTTTACCCCCTCTATGGAAAACTGGTTCTCCCGCATAGACTATTATAAGTCCATGGAAGAAACCTTGTTTGTGACCCCAGAGCAAGCCTCCCAACACTTTGCCACCTGGTTTTACTGGTTGGAATTTAAAAACTCTCCCTCCTATACTGAAGCACTTAACCCTTCCACTACCTAAAGGGTTCCTACCTTGGTCTCTGGGTGCAGATTTAAATCCCATTTCCTTCCGCTCTCATGAGCCGACATTCTACGCTTATAACTGACTTATCCCCTCCCCTCTGCCCCCCCCCTTGCCTTGTCTTGTCTTGTCTTTTCCTGTCTTGTTTCGTTCGGTCTTGTCCTGTTTTGTCTTACCTGTTCTGGTTAGCTGACTACACCTTGTCCCCATACCCTGTAAATGGGTATATTTCCCAAGCTGAGATAGCCCCTGTCTACACTTTAATCTGTTGAACACGTTGGTCTCAGGGGAATATTACCCCTCTCTAGTACAGCAATGACATACCACTAAACTGTTGATGGTTATTGCCTGTTTGTATTCCTTCTTCTCCTACATGTTTATGTTTATGTTTTCTGGATTTCAATGAAACTACAGGAATACTTGTTCTGAAACCTTCCTAATGTTATTTTGTATGTGCTGTTATCATCTGGAACAATGGTTGTACTGTATTGTTGTGTCAGTCCCTCGCGGACTTGGAAAAACTAAAAATAAAGAATGTATTAAAAAAAACAAAAAAACATTTTTCTCTTCATCGAAGGCGGTTACCATAGTAACTAATTGTTGTAAGCTCAGAGCAGAGTATTTTGTAACTGGTGGAATGGGTCATGTTGGAGGGTCTGATAATGGTATAATAGTTTCACATATTAGGGGCATCAAGCCTTGTAAATTTTTTTGTGGATGCAAGAGTTATATGACAGCTGTTTTAAGGCGTACAGGAAAGTCATACCCCATTATCAATGGCTTCTTTCATGAAGCTTTACATGAACAGTGACTGTTGTTGAAATACTGGCTGGGCAAATCAAAATGATGAACTAAAGGCCCATTAGGTTTGACTGTCTCAGGTAATTATCTAGGCTATGCATAGCCACAGAATGCTCCAACAGCATAGGTGTACTTGATACCTGGCAAGGCATGATGGGATTTGTAGTCTCAAAACACCTGGAGTATTGTGAGTTGTTTATGACAGACATCGAACCTCATTAGTAGCTCTCCCCTCAATACTGCTGGAATTAGTAGCCCTCCCCTGTATACTTCTGTAATAAGCATATGCTACATCGAATAAACTAAATAAGAAGCTAATATTACAGTCCTATGGGCACTTATAGGGATTAAAGAAAATATTGAATTCAAATGGTGAACAGAAGTTATTTAGGAAAACAGAAACTGGAAATACCTCTGAAGGGAATTACTTTCCTCATTTTATCAAACCAACAACACTTATCAAAGCAACCCTCACTTATGAGGACGTATTACATCAATTTACATGTGCACAGTAGTACCCCCTAGTGGCATGCATAGATGTTTGCAGGAAAATTGTAATTCTTAAGCTGACCATACACTAGAACGATTATCTAAAATCGCATGAATTCCCCGATAATCCTAACGATTTTTCGTGTAGAGTCCTCTAGACTCCAAAACGGTATCTGCACCATACACTAGACAAATTTCCGCCTAAGATCGTCCGATATTAATGAAAAACTCTGATTTTCCATCTCCTTTTATCGTCCCCCAAATATCGGTTTTGACAATACATATGCTGATAAATAATTTTTGTTATATGTAGATATAGGCGACGATGTCACGATTATTGTTAAATGCCCATACACTTCTTTCTTTCGCTTTGGCACGATTTAAATCAAACATGTCAAACGATCCAATAATTGTTCAAAACAGCGTCGCGTAGGTCAGCGGTGGAAACAGGAACGGAGGACTCTTACCAGCATCAGCACACGGGACTTGTTGGCAGCCAGTTCATTTGGATACCCTTTTTATAACGGAATCGGCTTTCCACTTGCACCATCCTGATTATAACACCTCCTGGTAGGAACTTCTGTTCCTTTTTATAGGTTGTCTGTGTAGTAATTGTAATTAATAAATTTTGTTTGTATTCCCTTCTGTCTCCTCCATTTATCCCCCATTTGGGGGCAAGGTGTACAGGTTAAGCCTACGGAGTACTACAAGTACCATCATCACTACTACTACTCCCAACCTACTCTAGGACATTTGATTTTATTGAATTCTTATATATTTATATTTTTTGAAATACTGGCACTTCCCACTGTGGGAATCCAGCGCTAATCAAGATATACACCTATCTCTCTTTTGTTGATGGTTATTGCCTGTTTGTATTCCTTCCTCTCTTACATGTTTCTGTTTCTGTTTGGATTTCAATGAAACTACAGGAATACTTGTTCCGAAACCTTCCTAGTGTTATTTTGTATGTGCTGTTATCATCTGGAACAAGGGTTGTACTGTATTGTTGTGTCAGTCCCTCGTGGACTTTGAAAAACTAAAAATAAAGAATGTATAAAAAAATAAAAAAACTCCACACGAGTGAGGGGAGTGACAGAGGAGTTCACTCCCCTCTTCCGTGCGGACTGCTGGATTTGGGAGTGTGCATCAAATGCATGGGGATTAGGACCTGGTCCTTAGTGTAGATGTTTCCATAAGATAAAACGGCTTGAATGCGGCATTGATGCGGTCTTTAAGACTACGTGTACGCAATCTACGTAACGAAAAGATACGTACATTATGCTAAAAAATTACTGCGCATGTGCAGTATCCAATTTTGGTAAACATCGGACATATATGCAATACGTCTGGTGGTCTGAATACAGGTCGATATTGCTAAATTGCTGGTTATCAAGTTGTCCTAATAAATCCAGGGTTGACAACTATTAATAGCTTCCCTTCCAAAGATCCCGTAGGGATGCCTTAGATGTCTGCAGGGGGGTGGGGCTTAATGATGCGGCTTATGCAAATCACATCATTAAGCCCCGTCTCAACTGACAATTATTCCCTTTTTTAGGGATGGGGCAGGGAATGATGCAAATTGCATCATCAAGTCCTCCCTGCCCCTAGTAATACTAGGATACTAGTGTTTTCAGGGAGCAGGACTGGAGGCCGTGGTTTGCATGAATCCACGGGATTCAAGCCCTCTGAGGGATATTTTCCGGCTGTCCCGGGATACCAGGAGAACTGCCTGAGTCGGCAACAATGAATAAATCTGACCACAATGTGACAGTATTTCTAAAATTGCAGTGTAAAACCTAACAATGGACAAAATCCTAGATTATGTCTGAAAGATCTTCTCTTTCTAATATAAATGACTAAGGTTGATGTAAATGTCAATCATGTGATGTTCATATGTCCATGAAACCTTGAATTAAGTGCATTGATTGCCATATCTGTCATGGCTACGGTGTTTTTGGGATCTGTCACAGGTTCCAGGGAAAGGAATAGATGAGCTGATTGAAAGTCGAAGCTTGCAGATTTAATATACAGTTTGCTCATGAAAGTATATAAGTACAGAGGACAGGTGAAATACAATGTCAATATGAAGGGACCGGACTATGCGGGACTGGAACAGGTAGGCAAGGCAAAGTTCAATATGCAGGCTTGACAGGACCGGACTGTCCTGGATTGGAACAGGTAGGCAATACAAAGGATTGCAAAAATAAGATGGAATCAGAGTTGGATTTGCAAGGTAAACTGTAACCGGAGCTGGATTGCAAGGTTAGCTGGAACTGGAGCTGGATTTGCAAGGTAAGCTGGGACCGGAGCTGGATTTGCAAGGTAAACTGGAACCGGAGCTGGATTCCAAGGTAAGCTGGAACTGGAGCTGGATTTGCAAGGTAAGCTGGAACCGGAGCTGGATTCCAAGGTAAGCTGGAACTGGAGCTGGATTTGCAAGGTAAGCTGATTTGCAAGGTAAGCTGGAGGAGCAGAGTCAGGATCAGAATCTGGATCAGGATCAGGACCAGGATCAAGACAGCCAGGCACCTAGAAGGAACAGTTTGTTCTGGCAATGAGTAGACTGTGCACAGGGTTTAAATAGTGCACCCTGTGCATTGATTGGCTGGAAGATTGGAGCAGTGAAATCCCATTGATTCCTCTAAGGCATTTGACCAGCGGCAAGATGGCGGCACCCATGCACCAGAGCACCTGGGGCGCTAGGCGCCAGAATGCACGTGGAGATGCCAGAGGAAGCTGCAGTGATCAGGCTGGGTGAGTATAAGAGACTGTCACTGTGCTGGTGACAGTCTCCGGAAGCCTGGACTGTGGGACTGCCGGGAGAGGACCGACGACAGCTGGCTTCTAACAGGGTAAGTGCGGCGCTTGCCACCGCGGACCGTGACAATATCTATCTGTTGCTCAGGAAATAAATGTGAACTATTTAATAAAAATTAAGCATCTGTGCACAACTTAAGTTTAAGTTATCATGCAAAAGAATAAGGGAAAAGATGCGGATACACTATAATATAAATCCTTCTGCCACAAGGGGGCAGTATATTCTAATATAAAGTGTAAATGGTAGTGCTAAGGCCCATGTTAAACAATAACATAAAGGATAGAATAGAGAAAAGAGGTGCAGCGGAGATCAGATACAGCTTTTCATTCTAAGATGCTAATTTCGAGACATGGTGGAAAAGTTAGATTGCAGTCCATTAGTACATCATTAAAACTTTGTTTATTTACCCTAAACCCCACTGTATGTGCCATCTTTTATTTCAAAACTTTTAAGTGCTCCCTTAAAACTCCCCTCTTCAGACAAGCTCGCCAAATTCCCCAACCTACTTTGTAACATTTGTCTAACCTATTTACAATTAATTTGCTGTCCAGTATTTATTTCTGTTACAAGACAAACTTGAACACTCTCTTTCCATTTACTAAAACTACCCTCAGTCTGCTACTTACACTGATATGTGAATAGATCGTACAGAGCATTCAGCACTTTTACCATATAACCTGGCTGCTCCATTGGATGATATATATAGCACTTACCCTTATATATCAATCCCCAATGTCCTATAGATTATAGGCTTGCGTACATGACCATCTTACCTACCCATTCTGTCTGTTACTTTCCAGTCATGTAATAATAATTGTTAAAATTGTAAAATTGTTAAAATTGTAATGTGCTACATAATAATTTTTTTGCTATTTTTGTAAAATAATAATTAGATTATAAAGGGCGGGGCAGTTGTAGGGTAACTCTGCTCAGACAATATGTAAATGTTACGATGTGCATGCGCAGTTGTTAGCAATCATGCGAATCGTACCCTAGCAGTAGTGTTTTTTTGTCTTAACATCAACTTGATCTGGTTGAGCTGGTTACTGTGGTGGGTATTGGGTTGATAGCCTGAACAAAACAATATTGTGCATCCATCAAAAAATCCCATAAGTCCCTGAAGCTAAAGTACTATGGGGTCTTCTACAGTTTGGGAAGATATCCTGTAAAAAGAATCATGTTGGGACCTGATTCACAGTTAAGAAGGGAGATAAGAACAAATGGGTTCGCAATTATACGCAACTCCCTTAACATGCCCTCATTTTTGTTGTTCTTAACTGACTTAAGAAGGCCAAAGGCAGCCTTATCTTCCTGTGCGTATGTCTCTTCTTAAGTTGTTATAATACACACATACTTAGCAAATTGCGTCCTGTCTGCCCCATTTAAATGCATCCCCCCACCCACTTTCTTTTATTCCTTCTTGGCTTGGTCACGCCCCTTTTTACTTATCACACTGCGAACGGCTTTGAAAATCGCTCTTAAGGAATCATCGTACTTAAAACCTACTTAGATTGCGTAAATAAAAGTACTATGCATGCGCAGTTTATCCATTCCTGAAAATACGCACAGAAATAGCGGAAGCTTCTTAACTGTGAATCAGGTCCTTGCAGAACAAACTTTAGGATCACAGATAAGAGAAATGACACAACTCAGTGAAGAGGAAAGAAGAAAAAGCTACATCCGACGAGGTTGAGTAATAAGCTTGAAAAGTTGGTTGTACTTACATATTTGATCAAAGGATAGTCTTGTTTTAAAGCACATAATATCTCTTATATGATAATGATCTCCAAAGTTAATGTTTTGTATTATCTTATTTAGTTACTTAGAAATCCCCTCTGTCTTTAAAATACAAGACTACAAACAGATAATGAAACAGTTTTTCCAATGTAAGAAGTTTACTAAAACACAAAACAACTTTGAAAACATACCAGAAATTCTGTTTCTATTCCCAGTGATACTCAACTTTTTTTTAAATAGGAACCAACTGTTGTATGGTGAGTGCTGCCATTCGTCTCATCAGTATTATCGCCATTAGTGGATGTACAGGTGTAAACCGTTACATCTAAATGAGCTGTTATTTAATTGAGATCTGTTGCATTAACAACATTATACTGTACTTTGTCCAGCATTAGCAATTGCTCCTCAACGGCCCTTCAGTTGGAAGACACTATACACTGGGATGGTTTAGGACTGGAAATTTCACTTATTCGTGTGCAACTGATTTGAAATATTATGAAATACAATAAAGAACAATGGGCACACACAACTGTAAATCAACTCAAAAGGGTTAAATAATATTCCTAAACCTGGGAAAAGCAATATAACTATTTAATGCCAAATAGTTTGAAGTTTTAAAGTTCAAATTCTATTACTTCTGTTTCTAATCCACACCTCTGATGAATATATAACTACGGTTCTAGCTAATGTTCAGCAATGACCACTGAAATAATAAGTCACCCATTAAGTACAGCTACAAGACACAATGATATATCCATTGGGCCTCTTCTGCATTCTCTCCTTTTTTGCAGACACAGGTAAGTCCAAACATCACAGATGCCCGGACTAAGGGTGTGG
>WWET01010057.1:2562-17954 GCA_011038615.1 Limnodynastes dumerilii
AGTGGCAAACCACGGGACAATGAGGGGGGTAGCTAGTGGCAAACCACGGTACACTGAGAGGGGGAATCTAGTAGCAAACCACGGGACACTGAGAGGGGGCAGCTAGTGGCAAACCACGGGACACTAAGAGGTGGCAGCTAGTGGCAAACCACTGGACACTAAGTGGAGGGAAATTAATTTTTTTTTTTCAGCACAAACCACTTCCATATTAAATGGTCTTTTAGAGAACATCACTTTCCATTTTTTTGGAACTGTTTATCTCCCCTGAAGCTGAGCATGAATTTGCCCCAGTGCTAAATTGCCCCTTTATTCTGTTACTGCCAATCTTTGCACTGCCCCTGAGGGTAACAGGCTGGCTCCGGATCCCCGCATGCTTTCCGTATATGCGGGGTCTGTCCGTCTGACAGAGAGAGGGAAGTGCACGCCTCCTGTCACTCCCACTGTCACGCCCCATCACTCCCACTGTCCCTACCTCTGTCATGCCTCCTGTCACTCCCACTGCCCCTCCCCCTGTCCCTCCCCTCTCTCGTGCTTACACTGCCATAAGCCTGCTTTAAGTCCATTGTGCGGATCAGCGGTCCGTACAGCTGCTGATCTGCACAAATGTGGGAGCCCCTCCCACACTGTACAATTACCATGCTTCCCCCCGCCCACTTTAGCGGGTGGCGGAGAAGCACAGCCCATTTCTTCGGAAATGGGCTCCTATGGAACTATGTTCCGTACAATTCTTGCTATGCTATTGTTACTATGGTAACACTAGCATAACATCTGGAGGGTGCATGTGCCCTCCAATCCAATCTGACGTTCTCAGGCTTGGATCCAGCCCTTCTATAACACAGTCCAGTTTCCAGGACACAAAACCCAAATTGCATTAAGGTGATAGATGTTTTCTCCCCAAATGACCTCATATAATGTGTGAAGATAAGCAAAGGGCAGAATATTAATTAAAGGTTTACTGACTGCTATATTCTCTACTTGATTGACTGGAAATCCATTTTAATAACTTGCTCTGCTCTTGTGAAGTGCTGCAGTCATTGCTCAGACATCGCGCTGTCTCCTGGAGCTCCTCTCAGGGTTCAATACTTGTCTTTTCTCATTTCTCTGACATCAGTGTTATTGGTGGGAATGGCTTCCCTTTGTCAGTGTTTCTCTGATCGTGATCCTTCCTCTCTGCTGTACACAATCATCTGTTCGGTAAATTATTTGTTTGAAAGCATTTTACATATAAGCAATAGTATAAATACGTTACCGGATAACCTGAACGCCAAAACAAATGCATCCTGCGTGACTCCGAGCGCAAAAACTGGGGAGCTGCAAGGGATCCTGGGACAAGTACAGCAGACTGACTACATTCATACATCGGCCAATCACAATTTACGTTCTGGAACGTGCTGGAAATGTATACTGGAAATGGGGTTTATGCTTTGTGTGGGAGTGTCAGTGACGATGACAATACAGTAAGATACAATCACGAAGGAAAAGATATTCAAAGAAATAAAGAGAAAATGTTTTTCATAATATTTCATGTTGCATCTGACAAAGAACGGTCATGTCCGCCAGGTAGCAGCGGTGTCTTGGAGGATGCTGGGAGTTTTACAACACTTGGAGTGCCAAGAGCTACCTATCCCTGCATTGGTTTCATTGGCGGCAATCACAAAATTGACGATGACCATAATGGTGGTTGTATCAATGCCTATACGTTTTTTATTTTGATTAATGTTGTGTCAGCGGGGTGCCAGGATAATGGCTATAGGTTTCTCATAGTACCTCTTCATATGCCTACATTCAAAAATGGCTCCTGCGGATCTTACTGTGACGGGAGCTACACTGGAGGAAAGTAATTAGCTCATTACTACAATTAGGGTTAGAGCAATGGTTAGGTTTGGGGTTATGGTTGGGGTTAGGGTTGGGGTTAGGGTTGGTGCAATGGTTAGGGTTGGAGTTATGGTTGGGGTTATGGTTGGAAACAATGGTTAGGGTTGGAGTTATGGTTGGGGTTAGGGTTGGAAACAATGGTTAGGGTTGGAGTTATGGTTGGGGTTAGGGTTGGAGCAATGGTTAGGGTTGGAGTTATGGTTGGGGTTAGGGTTGGAGTTAGGGTTGGAGCAATGGTTAGGGTTGGAGTTATGGTTGGGGTTAGGGTTGGAAACAATGGTTAGGGTTGGAGTTATGGTTGGGGTTAGTTTTGGAAACAATGGTTAGGGTTGGAGTTATGGTTGGGGTTAGGGTTGGAGTTATGGATGGGGTTAGGGTTGGAGTTATGGTTGGGGTTAGGGTTAGAGCAATAGTTAGGGTTGGAGTTATGGTTGAGGTTATGGTTAGGGTTAGAGCAATGGTTAACGTTGGAGTTATGGTTGGGGTTAGGGTTGGAGCAATGGTTAGGATTGGGGTTAGGGTTGGAGTTATGGTTGGGGTTGGAGCAATGGTTGGGGTTAGGGTTGGAGCAATGGTTAGGGTTGGAGTATGGTTGGGGTTAGGGTTAGAGCAATGGTTAGGGTTAGGGTTGGAGTTATGGTTGGGGTTAGGGTTGGAGCAATGGTTAGGGTTGGAGCAATGGTTAGGGTTGGAGCAATGGTTAGGGTTATGGTTATGGTGAGAGCAATGATTAGGGTTGGAGTTATGGTTGGGGTTAGGGTTGGAGCAATGGTTAGGGTTGGAGCAATGGTTAGGGTTATGGTTAGAGCAATGATTAGGGTTGGAGTTATGGTTGGGGTTAGGGTTGGAGCAATGGTTAGGGTTAGAGCAATGGTTAAGCTTGGAGTTATAGTTGGGGTTAGAGCAATGGTTAGGGTTGGAGTTATGGTTGGGGTTAGGGTTGGAGCAATGGTTAGGGTTGGAGTTATGGTTGGGGTTAGGGTTGGAGCAATGGTTAGGGTTGGAGCAATGGTTAGGGTTAGAGCAATGATTAGGGTTGGAGTTATAGTTGGGGTTATGCTTATGGATGGGGTTAAGGTTAGGGTTATAATTAGCGCTGGGGTTGAGGTTATGGTTATGTTGGGGTTAGTGTTGGGGTTATGAGTATGTTGGATTTATGATTAAGGTTATGTTGGGGTTGGGGTTATATTTAGGGTTAGTGTTGGGGGTTATGGATAGTGTTGGGGTTATGGTTAGTGTTGGGGATATGGTTAGGTTTAGGGTTGGGGTTACGGGTATGTTGGGTTTATGATTAAGGTTATGGTTAGATTTAGGGTTGAGGTTATGGTTATGTTGGGGATAGGGTTAGTGTTGGGGTTATTTTTAGGGTTAGTGTTGGGCATATGGTTACGGTTAGGGTTAGGATTGGGGATACGGGTATGTTGGGTTTATGATTAAGGTCATGGTTAGAGTTAGGTTTGAGGTTATGGTTAGATTTAGGGTTGAGGTTATGGTTATGTTGGGTTTAGGGTTAGTGTTGGGGTTATTTTTAGGGTTAGTGTTGGGGATATGGTTACGGTTAGGGTTGAGGTTATGGTTAGGGTTGGGTTTATGATTAAGGTTATGGTTAGAGTTGGGTTTAAGGTTATGGTTATGTTGGGGTTAAGGTTATGGTAAGTGTTGGGGTTATGGTAACGGTTAGGGTTGAGGTTATGGTTACGGTTAGTGTTAGGGTTATGAGTATGTTGGACTTATGATTAAGGTTATGGTTAGAGTTAGGTTTGAGGTCATGGTTATGTTGGGGTTATGGTTACGGTTATGGCTGGGGTTGGGGTTATACTTAGGGTTAGGTTTGAGGTCATGGTTATGTTGGGGTTATGGTTATGGCTGTGGTTGGGGTTATGCTTAGGGTTAGTGTTGGATTATTGTAATGCCACACACAGTGATTGACTATATTATCTATCTGACAGGTGCTGATTTAATGACTGTCAGATGGAGTTAAGCCGATCATCTTTCCGGTCTACTCTTTAGTGTAGTTGGGTTAACTTTCAGCTTTCCGACCTTCAGAAGTGCATAGCACCCCTGCCAGCATCAGGGCATCAGATTGATAAGTGTAATTACAGAAATGACTGTCATTATATCAATATACACAACTACATTCACTATCATTCACAATAACTAATGAAAAGCAAGTGTTACGTTAATAACATATATTTATGACATTCTTAATACTTCTATTTGCAGCACACCCTTCTCTGTATCTCTACAGGCGATTACTGTTACAATGATAGAATAAAATGTGTGTAAATGTTTGAGAAGCTATATCCCTGTTACACACAATAAAGAATAATTTGCTTTAATTGCATTACATTACATAGAAGTTCAACTAAAGGGTTTAATGATATCTCGTGAACTTTAATTCCAACCCCCCCTCCCCCGCACATAAACCTCCGCAGAGCATCCATCTCTCTGCATCCAAGGTAAATGATTTGTTGTAATGAGTTTAACGCAACACTTAAGTCGCAGCAGAATGCATAAATAGCGGGTCGATAATCACACGCAATCCTGTTTGGCTTTTTCGTCCTCGGAATAAAGTATATCTTTCCACTTACTTTTAATTTAAGAGTGACAATTAAATCCTGGTGACACCAGACAGTTGTTTACCGTCTAAAGGTTGGGAAAGCAGCGGAACATTTAACTGTAATTGCTTCACAAATAAAAATGTGTAACACTACGGCGCTCCTCTAATGTGTAACACTACGGCGCCCCTCTAATGTGTAACACTACGGCGCCCCTCTAATGTGTAACACTACGGCTCTCCTCTAATGTGTAACACTACGGCGCCCCTCTAATGTGTAACACTACGGCTCTCCTCTAATGTGTAACACTACGGCGCCCCTCTAATGTGTAACACTACGGCTCTCCTCTAATGTGTAACACTACGGCGCCCCTCTAATGTGTAACACTACGGCTCTCCTCTAATGTGTAACACTACGGCGCCCCTTTGATGTGTAACGCTACGGCGCCCCTCTGATGTGTAACGCTACGGCGCCCCTCTGATGTGTAACGCTACGGCGCCCCTCTGATGTGTAACGCTACGGCGCTCCTCTGATGTGTAACGCTACGGCGCTCCTCTGATGTGTAACGCTACGGCGCCCCTCTGAGGTGGAACGCTACTGTTCTACTCTAAATGGAAACACTACGGCGCTCCTCTAAAGTTTTCTTCTGCCACTCTCTCTCTTCTTTTCTTCTCTCCTGTGCCTCCATCCATTCCATCCTGTGCACTCTTCTTCCACTCTCTCTCTCCTTTTCTTCTCTCCTGTCTCTCTGTTCATTCCATCCTGTGCATTCTTCTGCCACTCTCTCTCTTCTTTTCTTCTCTCCTGTGCCTCCATCCATTCCATCCTGTGCACTCTTCTTCCACTCTCTCTCTCCTTTTCTTCTCTCCTGTCTCTCTGTTCATTCCATCCTGTGCATTCTTCTGCCACTCTCTCTCTTCTTTTCTTCTCTCCTGTGCCTCCATCCATTCCATCCTGTGCACTCTTCTTCCACTCTCTCTCTCCTTTTCTTCTCTCCTGTCTCTCTGTTCATTCCATCCTGTGCATTCTTCTGCCACTCTCTCTCTTCTTTTCTTCTCTCCTGTGCCTCCATCCATTCCATCCTGTGCACTCTTCTTCCACTCTCTCTCTCCTTTTCTTCTCTCCTGTCTCTCTGTTCATTCCATCCTGTGCATTCTTCTGCCACTCTCTCTCTTCTTTTCTTCTCTCCTGTGCCTCCATCCATTCCATCCTGTGCACTCTTCTTCCACTCTCTCTCTCCTTTTCTTCTCTCCTGTCTCTCTGTTCATTCCATCCTGTGCATTCTTCTGCCACTCTCTCTCTTCTTTTCTTCTCTCCTGTGCCTCCATCCATTCCATCCTGTGCACTCTTCTTCCACTCTCTCTCTCCTTTTCTTCTCTCCTGTCTCTCTGTTCATTCCATCCTGTGCATTCTTCTGCCACTCTCTCTCTTCTTTTCTTCTCTCCTGTGCCTCCATCCATTCCATCCTGTGCACTCTTCTTCCACTCTCTCTCTCCTTTTCTTCTCTCCTGTCTCTCTGTTCATTCCATCCTGTGCATTCTTCTGCCACTCTCTCTCTTCTTTTCTTCTCTCCTGTGCCTCCATCCATTCCATCCTGTGCACTCTTCTTCCACTCTCTCTCTCCTTTTCTTCTCTCCTGTCTCTCTGTTCATTCCATCCTGTGCATTCTTCTGCCACTCTCTCTCTTCTTTTCTTCTCTCCTGTGCCTCCATCCATTCCATCCTGTGCACTCTTCTTCCACTCTCTCTCTCCTTTTCTTCTCTCCTGTCTCTCTGTTCATTCCATCCTGTGCATTCTTCTGCCACTCTCTCTCTTCTTTTCTTCTCTCCTGTGCCTCCATCCATTCCATCCTGTGCACTCTTCTTCCACTCTCTCTCTCCTTTTCTTCTCTCCTGTCTCTCTGTTCATTCCATCCTGTGCATTCTTCTGCCACTCTCTCTCTTCTTTTCTTCTCTCCTGTGCCTCCATCCATTCCATCCTGTGCACTCTTCTTCCACTCTCTCTCTCCTTTTCTTCTCTCCTGTCTCTCTGTTCATTCCATCCTGTGCATTCTTCTGCCACTCTCTCTCTTCTTTTCTTCTCTCCTGTGCCTCCATCCATTCCATCCTGTGCACTCTTCTTCCACTCTCTCTCTCCTTTTCTTCTCTCCTGTCTCTCTGTTCATTCCATCCTGTGCATTCTTCTGCCACTCTCTCTCTTCTTTTCTTCTCTCCTGTGCCTCCATCCATTCCATCCTGTGCACTCTTCTTCCACTCTCTCTCTCCTTTTCTTCTCTCCTGTCTCTCTGTTCATTCCATCCTGTGCATTCTTCTGCCACTCTCTCTCTTCTTTTCTTCTCTCCTGTGCCTCCATCCATTCCATCCTGTGCACTCTTCTTCCACTCTCTCTCTCCTTTTCTTCTCTCCTGTCTCTCTGTTCATTCCATCCTGTGCATTCTTCTGCCACTCTCTCTCTTCTTTTCTTCTCTCCTGTGCCTCCATCCATTCCATCCTGTGCACTCTTCTTCCACTCTCTCTCTCCTTTTCTTCTCTCCTGTCTCTCTGTTCATTCCATCCTGTGCATTCTTCTGCCACTCTCTCTCTTCTTTTCTTCTCTCCTGTGCCTCCATCCATTCCATCCTGTGCACTCTTCTTCCACTCTCTCTCTCCTTTTCTTCTCTCCTGTCTCTCTGTTCATTCCATCCTGTGCATTCTTCTGCCACTCTCTCTCTTCTTTTCTTCTCTCCTGTGCCTCCATCCATTCCATCCTGTGCACTCTTCTTCCACTCTCTCTCTCCTTTTCTTCTCTCCTGTCTCTCTGTTCATTCCATCCTGTGCATTCTTCTGCCACTCTCTCTCTTCTTTTCTTCTCTCCTGTGCCTCCATCCATTCCATCCTGTGCACTCTTCTTCCACTCTCTCTCTCTCCTTTTCTTCTCTCCTGTCCTTCCGTCCATTCCATCCTGTGCACTCTTCTGCCACTCTCTCTCTCTCTCTTCTTTTCTTCTCTCCTGTGCCTCTGTCCATTCCATCCTGTGCACTCTTCTGCCACTCTCTCTCTCTCTCTTCTTTTCTTCTCTCCTGTGCCTCTGTCCATTCCATCCTGTGCACTCTTCTGCCACTCTCTCTCTCTCTCTTCTTTTCTTCTCTCCTGTCCTTCCGTCCATTCCATCCTGTGCACTCTTCTTCCACTCTCTCTCTCCTTTTCTTCTCTCCTGTCTCTCTGTTCATTCCATCCTGTGCATTCTTCTGCCACTCTCTCTCTTCTTTTCTTCTCTCCTGTGCCTCCATCCATTCCATCCTGTGCACTCTTCTTCCACTCTCTCTCTCTCCTTTTCTTCTCTCCTGTCCTTCCGTCCATTCCATCCTGTGCACTCTTCTGCCACTCTCTCTCTCTTCTTTTCTTCTCTCCTGTGCCTCTGTCCATTCCATCCTGTGCACTCTTCTGCCACTCTCTCTCTCTCTCTTCTTTTCTTCTCTCCTGTGCCTCTGTCCATTCCATCCTGTGCACTCTTCTGCCACTCTCTCTCTCCTTTTCTTCTCTCCTGTGCCTCCGTCCATTCCATCCTGTGCACTCTTCTGCCACTCTCTCTCTCTTTTTTTTTCTTCTCTCCTTTCCTGTCCCTCCATCTGCTCTTCCTCTCTTCTGTCTTCTATTCTTCTCCCCGTTCTGTCTTTCCCTGCTTCAGGCCTTTATCTTTTCTGTGTCCTGGAGGTGAGTAAACTCTTTTTTGCTGGGATTACAGTCAGGTTTCTGTTATTGTAGCTGGATGCAGAGTGTGTCAGCATTTCTACATTCTATCTGATAGGTGTCGCCTTAACGGCCTGGCCAGATACAGGAAAGGTGATCAGTTATCCGTGTTCTGGAAGAATAAAATCCTGGACCCGCACATGCTCAGTGCTAGACCTCGCTGGACTCTTGACCATGTTTTCTGTGGTCAGGTTAATGTGTCCAGGTCTGGAGTCCTTTTATTTCCCCTCCTCTGATGTCATGTAGGAAGGACACAGCTGTGTTTCATGCTTTGTGATAGCGGGAGCGTTGTTCCCTCGTAGTGCGGTGATTATTAGTGGTCTGGGGTAGTTGGGAAGGGCTGAGCGCAGGATGAAGACATGGAAGGCCTTGTGTGCAGGCATTAGGTGGTCGCTGCTCTGTGCTCGGCTCACGGGAACGTTCATTAAGATCTCTGGAGATTTCGCTGCCTGCGTCAGCTCCAAAGGACAATCTTTATCTCATGAGGTGTGGAGAAGCTTCAGTGCTGTGGAAAAGATCTTCTACATAGAATCTGGTGGAGACCTTCATAAATAGAGAAGTGGATGGAGAGGGGAGATAGTCAATGGGGCAGATCCAGAACAACGCTCCTGTGCGAATTTACACCTGGCGGACACGTAAAATCGCGATTTTGTATGTACTGCACATGCACACGACAGACAATACGCTACGTAATGTAATGTAACTCTGAGCGTATGACAGCACCGGTGACTGGGAAGAGGTATGACAGCACTGGTGACTGGGAAGAGGTATAACAGCACTGGTGACTGGGAAGAGGTATGACAGCACTGGTGACTGGGAAGAGGTGTGACAGCCCTGGTGACTGGGAAGAGGTATGACAGGACTGGTGACTGGGAAGAGGTATGACAGCACTGGTGACTGGGAAGAGGTATGACAGCACTGGTGCACTGATCCTGGGTCATGCTGGATCCCTCTTACATAACAGCCCATTATTTGTGGCCTCCTTTCTGGGTCAGACGCCGTGGGTCCCCCTATAACACCCTCCTCACACTGCAGCAAGGGTCAGTATGGTGGAAGCAGAGGCCGCTCGGTTCTCTGAGTAATAAATCCCTTTGTTTGGTCGTCTCTATCGATGAGAAACATATTTTTAATATCCCTGTATTTGCTTGGGATTACAGTGCTGCCAGCTGTGATAGTCTGAGCTGCTCTGAGTTACTCGGTCTATACACTGTCGATAAGGCAATAACCAATTCTATAACTCTGTATATTAATAAAAGAAAATCGCTGCGAGCTCAGACTTTCTGGTGATTTAATAAGCATGGAAATGGCCGGGTGGGAAGTGTCTGGAGAAGTCTGGATTCGCTGTAAAGTGGCCAGAGGCGGGAGATGTGAGCGCTGCAAAATACAGTATTTTATTATTATTTGTCAATCTATTCTCCACTGTGTAAAGGACCCGAGAAGCCACAGTGTATCCAGAGCAACGACACAGAGAACAGCTCGCTCTCCTGCGCTCCACCTGCATCCCTGGTCACAGCATTTATAAGCAATCTTTATAGAGGGCGTTTATAGAAGGTGTGTTTATAGGGGGCGTGTTTATAGAAGGTGTGTTTATAGGGGGCGTGTTTATAGAGGGTGTGTTTATAGAAGGTGTGTTTATAGGGGGCGTTTATAGGGGGCGTGTTTATAGAGGGTGTGTTTATAGAGGGTGTGTTTATAGAAGGTGTGTTTATAGTCACCCCATCAACCCCTCGCCCTATCACCCCATCAACCCCACGCCCTATCACCCCATCAACCCCTCGCCCTATCACCCCATCAACCCCACGCCCTATCACCCCATCAACCCCTCGCCCTATCACCCCATCAACCCCACGCCCTATCACCCCATCAACCCCTCGCCCTATCACCCCATCAACCCCACGCCCTATCACCCCATCAACCCCTCGCCCTATCACCCCATCAACCCCACGCCCTATCACCCCATCAACCCCTCGCCCTATCACCCCATCAACCCCACGCCCTATCACCCCATCAACCCCTCGCCCTATCACCCCATCAACCCCACGCCCTATCACCCCATCAACCCCTCGCCCTATCACCCCATCAACCCCACGCCCTATCACCCCATCAACCCCTCGCCCTATCACCCCATCAACCCCACGCCCTATCACCCCATCAACCCCTCGCCCTATCACCCCATCAACCCCACGCCCTATCACCCCATCAACCCCTCGCCCTATCACCCCATCAACCCCACGCCCTATCACCCCATCAACCCCTCGCCCTATCACCCCATCAACCCCACGCCCTATCACCCCATCAACCCCTCGCCCTATCACCCCATCAACCCCACGCCCTATCACCCCATCAACCCCTCGCCCTATCACCCCATCAACCCCACGCCCTATCACCCCATCAACCCCTCGCCCTATCACCCCATCAACCCCACGCCCTATCACCCCATCAACCCCTCGCCCTATCACCCCATCAACCCCACGCCCTATCACCCCATCAACCCCTCGCCCTATCACCCCATCAACCCCACGCCCTATCACCCCATCAACCCCTCGCCCTATCACCCCATCAACCCCACGCCCTATCACCCCATCAACCCCTCGCCCTATCACCCCATCAACCCCACGCCCTATCACCCCATCAACCCCTCGCCCTATCACCCCATCAACCCCACGCCCTATCACCCCATCAACCCCTCGCCCTATCACCCCATCAACCCCACGCCCTATCACCCCATCAACCCCTCGCCCTATCACCCCATCAACCCCACGCCCTATCACCCCATCAACCCCTCGCCCTATCACCCCATCAACCCCACGCCCTATCACCCCATCAACCCCTCGCCCTATCACCCCATCAACCCCACGCCCTATCACCCCATCAACCCCTCGCCCTATCACCCCATCAACCCCACGCCCTATCACCCCATCAACCCCTCGCCCTATCACCCCATCAACCCCACGCCCTATCACCCCATCAACCCCTCGCCCTATCACCCCATCAACCCCACGCCCTATCACCCCATCAACCCCTCGCCCTATCACCCCATCAACCCCACGCCCTATCACCCCATCAACCCCTCGCCCTATCACCCCATCAACCCCACGCCCTATCACCCCATCAACCCCTCGCCCTATCACCCCATCAACCCCACGCCCTATCACCCCATCAACCCCTCGCCCTATCACCCCATCAACCCCACGCCCTATCACCCCATCAACCCCTCGCCCTATCACCCCATCAACCCCACGCCCTATCACCCCATCAACCCCTCGCCCTATCACCCCATCAACCCCACGCCCTATCACCCCATCAACCCCTCGCCCTATCACCCCATCAACCCCACGCCCTATCACCCCATCAACCCCTCGCCCTATCACCCCATCAACCCCACGCCCTATCACCCCATCAACCCCTCGCCCTATCACCCCATCAACCCCACGCCCTATCACCCCATCAACCCCTCGCCCTATCACCCCATCAACCCCACGCCCTATCACCCCATCAACCCCTCGCCCTATCACCCCATCAACCCCACGCCCTATCACCCCATCAACCCCTCGCCCTATCACCCCATCAACCCCACGCCCTATCACCCCATCAACCCCTCGCCCTATCACCCCATCAACCCCACGCCCTATCACCCCATCAACCCCTCGCCCTATCACCCCATCAACCCCACGCCCTATCACCCCATCAACCCCTCGCCCTATCACCCCATCAACCCCACGCCCTATCACCCCATCAACCCCTCGCCCTATCACCCCATCAACCCCACGCCCTATCACCCCATCAACCCCTCGCCCTATCACCCCATCAACCCCACGCCCTATCACCCCATCAACCCCTCGCCCTATCACCCCATCAACCCCACGCCCTATCACCCCATCAACCCCTCGCCCTATCACCCCATCAACCCCACGCCCTATCACCCCATCAACCCCTCGCCCTATCACCCCATCAACCCCACGCCCTATCACCCCATCAACCCCTCGCCCTATCACCCCATCAACCCCACGCCCTATCACCCCATCAACCCCTCGCCCTATCACCCCATCAACCCCACGCCCTATCACCCCATCAACCCCTCGCCCTATCACCCCATCAACCCCACGCCCTATCACCCCATCAACCCCTCGCCCTATCACCCCATCAACCCCACGCCCTATCACCCCATCAACCCCTCGCCCTATCACCCCATCAACCCCACGCCCTATCACCCCATCAACCCCTCGCCCTATCACCCCATCAACCCCACGCCCTATCACCCCATCAACCCCTCGCCCTATCACCCCATCAACCCCACGCCCTATCACCCCATCAACCCCTCGCCCTATCACCCCATCAACCCCACGCCCTATCACCCCATCAACCCCTCGCCCTATCACCCCATCAACCCCACGCCCTATCACCCCATCAACCCCTCGCCCTATCACCCCATCAACCCCACGCCCTATCACCCCATCAACCCCTCGCCCTATCACCCCATCAACCCCACGCCCTATCACCCCATCAACCCCTCGCCCTATCACCCCATCAACCCCACGCCCTATCACCCCATCAACCCCTCGCCCTATCACCCCATCAACCCCACGCCCTATCACCCCATCAACCCCTCGCCCTATCACCCCATCAACCCCACGCCCTATCACCCCATCAACCCCTCGCCCTATCACCCCATCAACCCCACGCCCTATCACCCCATCAACCCCTCGCCCTATCACCCCATCAACCCCACGCCCTATCACCCCATCAACCCCTCGCCCTATCACCCCATCAACCCCACGCCCTATCACCCCATCAACCCCTCGCCCTATCACCCCATCAACCCCACGCCCTATCACCCCATCAACCCCTCGCCCTATCACCCCATCAACCCCACGCCCTATCACCCCATCAACCCCTCGCCCTATCACCCCATCAACCCCACGCCCTATCACCCCATCAACCCCTCGCCCTATCACCCCATCAACCCCACGCCCTATCACCCCATCAACCCCTCGCCCTATCACCCCATCAACCCCACGCCCTATCACCCCATCAACCCCTCGCCCTATCACCCCATCAACCCCACGCCCTATCACCCCATCAACCCCTCGCCCTATCACCCCATCAACCCCACGCCCTATCACCCCATCAACCCCTCGCCCTATCACCCCATCAACCCCACGCCCTATCACCCCATCAACCCCTCGCCCTATCACCCCATCAACCCCACGCCCTATCACCCCATCAACCCCTCGCCCTATCACCCCATCAACCCCACGCCCTATCACCCCATCAACCCCTCGCCCTATCACCCCATCAACCCCACGCCCTATCACCCCATCAACCCCTCGCCCTATCACCCCATCAACCCCACGCCCTATCACCCCATCAACCCCTCGCCCTATCACCCCATCAACCCCACGCCCTATCACCCCATCAACCCCTCGCCCTATCACCCCATCAACCCCACGCCCTATCACCCCATCAACCCCTCGCCCTATCACCCCATCAACCCCACGCCCTATCACCCCATCAACCCCTCGCCCTATCACCCCATCAACCCCACGCCCTATCACCCCATCAACCCCTCGCCCTATCACCCCATCAACCCCACGCCCTATCACCCCATCAACCCCTCGCCCTATCACCCCATCAACCCCACGCCCTATCACCCCATCAACCCCTCGCCCTATCACCCCATCAACCCCACGCCCTATCACCCCATCAACCCCTCGCCCTATCACCCCATCAACCCCACGCCCTATCACCCCATCAACCCCTCGCCCTATCACCCCATCAACCCCACGCCCTATCACCCCATCAACCCCTCGCCCTATCACCCCATCAACCCCACGCCCTATCACCCCATCAACCCCTCGCCCTATCACCCCATCAACCCCACGCCCTATCACCCCATCAACCCCTCGCCCTATCACCCCATCAACCCCACGCCCTATCACCCCATCAACCCCTCGCCCTATCACCCCATCAACCCCACGCCCTATCACCCCATCAACCCCTCGCCCTATCACCCCATCAACCCCACGCCCTATCACCCCATCAACCCCTCGCCCTATCACCCCATCAACCCCACGCCCTATCACCCCATCAACCCCTCGCCCTATCACCCCATCAACCCCACGCCCTATCACCCCATCAACCCCTCGCCCTATCACCCCATCAACCCCACGCCCTATCACCCCATCAACCCCTCGCCCTATCACCCCATCAACCCCACGCCCTATCACCCCATCAACCCCTCGCCCTATCACCCCATCAACCCCACGCCCTATCACCCCATCAACCCCTCGCCCTATCACCCCATCAACCCCACGCCCTATCACCCCATCAACCCCTCGCCCTATCACCCCATCAACCCCACGCCCTATCACCCCATCAACCCCTCGCCCTATCACCCCATCAACCCCACGCCCTATCACCCCATCAACCCCTCGCCCTATCACCCCATCAACCCCACGCCCTATCACCCCATCAACCCCTCGCCCTATCACCCCATCAACCCCACGCCCTATCACCCCATCAACCCCACGCCCTATCACCCCATCAACCCCTCGCCCTATTACCCCATCAACCCCACGCCCTATATTATCTGTGGATATGACAATAGTCAGCGTAATGCATGTGTTGGCGCCTTCTCATTATGCCGCCTCCGGGGGGCGCTGGGGGAGCTGGTGGCAGGTGAGACGCAGGGACACAGACTGGAAAGATATCTGTGATGAACGTGTGACGGGAGCCAGGCGAGAAACACTAAATATCTGCAGATCTATTATTATTATCCCTGATATCACAGCTCATGGCTATTGTTTGTGCGCAGTCAGATGTGATTGGCTCCCGTCTGTTTGCCGGTTACAAGGTCAGTGGATCTGAGCACATTTTTCCTCTTTAGGGACGTCTTCTGTTTTCTCCTAGGTCTCTGCCCGGTTTCTCTCCATGAAATTGCCGCCGGTGTCTTACATGAAGACAGATCACCGTCGCTACAAGGTCAAAGCACACACAGTTCATGAGGCCTGGAAGAAGAATCCGTCAGCGGTGACAGGAAACCATCACCTTGGAGGCTCCCGGCGCTGTCGCCTGTCAGAACCAGGCGGCTGTTATAGATTATAATGTACAGACGACGCCTCCTCTAATGGGAAAGACACAGGTGAGATGAGTATATCGGAGGACGCCGGCGGGACGGGTGTAACAGGCGGGACGGGTGTAGCAGGCGGGACGGGTGTAACAGGCGGGACGG